>DWIA01000273.1:0-11836 GCA_018248195.1 Archon apollinus
CTAGCTCCAGAGCCCTTCAAACCGAAACACAGTAATGTTTGCACACCACTGCTTCACGGCAGAATAACTGGCCCTGGAGTGGTACCAACCTAGACGGATTTCTGCATAGAATCCTACCACCTGTAAAACTTCGAAAACTATCAACTGCAGGAGAAATATAGTGCAATTGCAGCGCAGAAAAAATCACTATCAATATATGTTTTTTGCAGAAACATTGGCTCCGGCTGGGATTCGAACCCAGGACTTGAGGCGTAGAAGTTAAGTACTCTGATTGATATGCCACGCAATAGTAAAAGCGAAGGTTCTAATATCACATATTATATTTTTTTTACTGATAGTAGGATTCCTGTACAGGAATCCGTTTAGGTAGATACTAACGCAGGGCCAGTTATTCTGCCGTGAAGCAGTAGTTGAAAACATTACTGTGTTTCGGTTTACAGGGACACTGAGAGCAGGTGTAACCACAGGGCATATGAGTCTTAAGAACTAATGTCTCAAGATGACGAGCGCAGTATAGTATCATAGAGAAATGTTCTGGGAGACACAGCATTTGTTATGGGCAGACGTTACGCTTACCATCAGGTGAACGATATGTTCATCTCGTCACTTTCTTGTATTAAAAATGTTTTGAGGACATGTGGAGCAGAATAACTATTCTAGACTATTCCTAGTTCTACTAAAACCTGTGCACAATAGTGAGACATTTATGAAGATACTGTGGCATCAACGAATCCACAGGTCTTAAGTTATATTAGCGGTTTTCTCAGATTAGATGATCTCGTCATCTTCTTCCATAATAAAAAATATATCTCCCACATGTTCCGATAGATATAACATTTGCCACTAAAAAAATTAAAGTCCACTTGAAGCTTCTAAAATTGTACTATTCATTTTTATTTCGTCTAGCAGACACGTGACAAGCGTGTACAACGGACAGCAAATAAAATTACATTGCACGTTTTCAAGAGATATAGCTACGAATAGAGAAAATTACATCGACGAAGACTTGACCGTCATGTACATTCGTTTTTTTTTCTAATTTAATACAGACTATATCACTTCAAACTACGGGCTGCTATATACTATCAGAAAAACATGTTTTGAATAAAAATCAGAATTGAGATCATCACTAAAATGTAGAGTTTGGAGATTCTGTTTCACAATTAATGTAAATACTAATAACTCTAACTATTATTAACTAAACTCTAAATATTATTTGCTCTTGTTGTGTTTTCTAATTTTAAAAAATCTAAAAAAGGGATATCTGCAGAGATTCCTTCACCTTACTCTTCTTCAAACAGTGGAACTTCTTTAAGAAACTGTGGTAGCTAAAAATACATTTGTTAGACGAAATTTAAATATTCTTTCCCCGAGGGATTGAAAGATATGGCTGATATTTCCCCACTGCCATCACTACCAAGGTGTACAAGCAAGTAAATTATTGATGAGAGTGTTATATTTTACACAAAGGTTTATTAGAAATTTCTAGTTCTAGGGTTCCTATGCAGAAATTAGGTACTACTGCAGTACCAGTTACTCTGCTGTCAAATAGTAGTGTGCAAATATTACTATGTTTCGGTCTGAAGGGCACTGATAGCGAATGTAATTTTGGACATAAGAGACTTAAGTATTGGTGTCTCAAAGTGACGGGTAGTGCTGCACAGAAAAGAAATCTGGGTGGCCTATCATTTGTTAGGTAGACGTTGTACTTATAATCAGGTGAACGATTTGCTCGTCTCCATGAAAATGAGCGGTGGTAGTTCAAGGGGCAGGCGCTTTAAATTTCATAGTTTTGTTACTGTTAAAAAAGTGATTTGGGTTCGATACCCGATGGCCGGCATCATTAAAATTATAAATTACAATTTCAACTGCTGATTTACCACGTGCTGGTTGGTGAAGAAAAACATCTGCATATCTGAGAAACAAATATTTCGAAAACATGCGAAGTCCACCAAACCGTATTGGAGAAACAGCAGGCAAGTGTTAATTCACAATTGAATGCAATGATGAATAGACTGAGTGATTCTGTACACTAAGTTATAAGTGACGTGGGTTCAAACGAAACTAAGATCTTCGCAAAAATATGAAAGACAGCAGATGCAATAATTTTTACTCTGATGTTAATACCTGACATTTCTTTATTCTTATCTTTATACAGAACATGTTGTTATTTGTTTTATATTATCTAGAAAATTGTGTAAATGTATTTAAACAAATCCTTATACTAGGTGATATTTATCTAGTGATAATTTAAATAAGGTATAAAGTGCTGACAACAACATTTAAAGTGTCTAAAAAAAGTAGTTCCAAGAAAAACGCTTATGGGACATATTTTTACGTTTCGTCATAGCCATAACTTTAACACTTTAAAAGTTATTTTTTTTCCCAGACTGATTTGATCGCGAATGTATTTCTGATACTAAATCTATTTTAGTAAACTTTACATAAAAATAATTAATAAAGTTTAGGTAATGAATGATAAGTAAGATAAATGATAGACTTTCATGGATACTTTCACTTTAATATTTGTTACAATAATGACAGTTTAATAATAAAGCATTTCCAAATGAGCTTGGGCTCTTTGGTCTCACATATCGAACTATGTAGAACCATGTGATGGCGGCGTTAGAGAATCTTCCACACCATTTTGTCCCGTGGGGGTAGTAAACGTCGACTAAGGGAAAACCACATGCCATCCGATTGATGGCGTAATATCTCTATTTAGCCAGTCCTACATTTTCCTGACCGGCGATGGGCAGCAGCGTCTAAAGTGTGAGGTGTCTGGTACTGAGATCGCCAATCTCAGGCAGATTATGGCAATCAAAGCGTGGCGATTATGGCAATACCTTCCATCTCGGGTTTGCCCTATGTCCAGCAGTGGACTTCTACGGGCTGTTTAAGATGGAAGGATTGGACCTGCGCCTTATTCAAATCATTGCTTCGTACATGAGACGCTCTCTATTACAGGACATGTCTATTCCAAAAGTTACCATTGCCTCGCGATGTGTAAACAAAGGAAGTCTTAGTCGGTGTTAGAGGTTTTCTTTGCTACGCTTATTGAAATTTCGCAAGCTGTTACACTCTTTTATATTCTATCTGCGTGACGAGAAGCGTTTTTTATTATACATGTAAAGGTAAATAATGTTTGTAAGGTTTTTCTTTGTTTTTTTTTTATAGAGGAAAGTGCCGAGACATTGCGTTAAATCCATGTGTTATATTGCTTCACGGCAGAATAATAAATACTAATAAATGTCATATGCCCAGCCTTAATTTGTCCGTGTTCGGTGGTGAAGAAAACATCAGAAAACATTAAAAAAAACAACTTGAGAAAACCCGCATGTAGTAGCATATACTTTTCTCTTCAAAAACTGTGTGCCTGATCATATTCAGAAGCGGAACGTTTTCAAACTGATACTTTCTTTCTTTAACTTTCATGGTACACGAGGGATATTTTACCTCTTTGTATTGATGGACAGTTTTTCTGTATAATTTTGTGATCACGTTAAATTACGAGTAATTGTAGTGAGTTAAGAAAATATCATGTTGTTATTACAAACGTCATAGTTACAGAGAATCAATATTCGTCTACCGCAACCTTACTGTTAGGCCCAGATTAAAGTGGCTTCGTGGCTTATGAAAGATATTAGTCGTATTAAAAACTTTGAAAAAAAGCTTTTTGTTTAACATCTTGAATTTAATTATTTTCAACGTGATCACTTTTATATAATGAAACAATAACTTTTATATAATGTTTTCTTTGACCATGTTTTTAAAATTCAATGAAAGATGTAAATAATAATTAAATTTATTGTATTCTAAGTTTTGCGGAGCGGCTTAAGATATCGAATTAAAAATAATATATGAACTGGTGATGACAAATACAAATATTTTTAACTGAAATTTATTCTCTTCTTTTAAATAAATATATTTAGAAAGAATAACTTTAAAATAATAACTACAAATTAATCCACTGAACAAAATATGCGTGGTTCTATCGATTCGATAATTTTATTGTATTCACTCTACTGTCTGTCTGTCCGCAAAGCTGCTCATAAAGCGGGATATATACTCAACTGTAACTTCGTTCTGTCGATATTCGTACAATTCGACAAAAGAGAATTCCTAATCACGACTTGTTATGCTCTCACAGTTTTAAGTATTAATAATTCGATTTGGAATATGAAATTATAATTTTTTTAGGTACTATATTTGGATATTAAAACAACAACATAAGTCACGTCTATTTACCATCGGGGTAGGCAGAGACCACATCTTTACACTTGCTACGATCCTGACACACATCTTTCGTTTCTTCTACTTTCATTAGAGCTTTCATACAAGCTCGTCGGTTGCGGGTAATTTTGACGAGGTCTTTCCTTAAAACGAATTCTGTCTGATCGTGATCGGGTCTACGTCGACCTTACCTTACCGGCTTGCCTATTCACACTCGCCTCATAAATCTATTTTGTCAATCTTCTTTTATCCATCCTCTCTACGTGTCCAAATTATCTAAGCAACCCTTTCTCTGTCTTGGTTATTACATCTTCTACCACACCGCAACGTTCCCTTATCACACTGTTCCGTACTTCGTCCATCAATGTCACTCCAGCTATATTTCTCAAACTTTTCATTTCGACAGCATTAATCTTACTTACATACTTCTTCTTCCAGACCCAACATTCACTACTATACATAAGTGTGGATGCCAGTACCCCTCTATGTACAGCCAATCAAGCATTTTTGGATACGATATGGATGTACATAAAGTTATGTAGGGCCCCATACACTTAATTTCCTACCAATACTCTTCGCTAAATGTTACCTTCATACCTTCCGCCTCTCGTAAACTTCGAACCCAAATATATAAACTCTTTCACTTGTTCTACTCTTTTTCCATCTATCAGAACTCCGCAATCCGTCATACATTCTTCTCTTTCAAAAACTATTACTTTTATCTTATCTACATTAATGTTCATTCCTTTTATTTGTAGAGCACCATGCATAATATTAACCACCGTCTACAACTCCTCCTTCGATGATGCTAAAATAACCTGATCATCAGCATATAAAAAGCATTTGATGGTAAGACCATTCATTCTTAATCCATACGCACTCTCTTTCATATCTTTCAAACAGTTGTCTATAAACAGGTTAAACAGCCCAGGCGAAGGTACACATCCTTATCTTACACCTTTTTCTATGTTAAACCAGCTTGTGTAAGCCTCGTTTACCCTGGAACAAGCACTGTAATCCTTATATAGTGATTTCAGTGCTTATATCAATTTGCTGTTCACCCCATACATACACAATGCCGACAATGTCGACCTCAGTTCATTCCTCACCACTCTGTCATAGACCTTCTCCAAGTCTACGAATGCGCAATAGACCTTTTGAATGTGAGTCAAGAATTTGTCAGCTATGTTTCGTAAGGAAAAGACCAGATCTTTTAAGATCCAGATCCCATTCTTTTCCTTAATCCCGCTTGCACATCCCATATCTTCTCTTCAGTTTCATTCATTACTCTCTTAATCAAAACCTATGCATACAATTTTCTGACGATGCTGAGCAAGCTTATGCCTTGGTAGTTCTTGCAGTCTTGCTGTGACCCTTTTCCTTTGTAAAGTGGTACGGTAGGTATGCAAGGCCATCAGTGTACTGGTACGTTGCCGCTCCTCCAGCAAAGGTTAAAAAGTCGGTACAGTTGACTAGCTACCAGGCCCTGTCCAGCTTTCAGCATCCCTACCGTGATTCTGTCACATCCTGCCGTCTTACCCAATTTCATACTACTCAACGCTTCCACATTCTCTTCCATACTTATGCCGCTTTCATCATAATATTCATTCTTGTCCTCTGATGGGGCTTGAACTTGCATATCTTCTTTCACAAATTTTTTTTTGAAATATTCCTTCCACCTCTTTAGAATGCATTCCCCTCATCTGACTATACTTCCATCCTGTTTTTTGATAATCTCCAGTTGCGAGATCCTATTTTTACCTGTTGTTGAACCTATGAACTTCCAGAAGTACTCTAAGTTTCGGAAGACACCCACGGGATAAGGTGGGGTGGTAGATTTTTTTACGCCGCCACCACACGACATGTACCACACGGCATTATTTCTCTACTTACTATTTCCAAATATGTAGAGAAAATTTTAACAAGCACCACAACCCTACTACGTCGGCACACCAAACTTTTAAGCGGTATGTAAATCGCCCAATGCGCAATTAAACAAATATTCACATCGCGAAACGATTAACGATTTACTGAATTTTTAACGAGCTGTAATTCATTGCACTGCCGTTAAGCATGTAGTTATTTAATATTGGACTCAGTACTTTGAGAGAAGCAGAGGAAGGAAAGAAAACGTTTTTATATGTAAATGAAACTGCTTATCAACTCCATCACAGTCACTTACTTTGTTAGGAATGATAGTTTTGTTTGCGTGCAGACAGTCATAAAATTAGCTAAGTTGTTTTGAGGCGACATTCGTTAAGTTATATTACGTTATTTATCGCCTTTATGTCAATTACTCCACAAAATTATTCGATATGCTACGGAAACTTTCTCAGAAATGAAAGTTACGATATGGTATTCTAGAATATGAGACATTAGAACTTTCGCCGTGTAGGTGCGATTGCGATATTGTGGCGCCGCAGGAAACCCTGTAGAATGATAAAGATAACTTAAAGTGATAAAGTAACAATTTTATCATTTATTTACATCCCTCATCAATATTTTTTTAAAGTCAATTCAACTTTCGCAAATTCTGCATGCAAGAGAGCTTTATTGTATCTGTTACCGAACCATTACTGCTCCCTTCATTGCAAAACTTCGTGAACTTGAGTTTAATAGATTCCGATCATTACTCCGAGCTTCCAAAGTTTACTTCCTGTTATTAAATACTTCAATGTCCTTGAACATCGTCGTGTGGCTTATGTTTAAATATTTGATTTAGAGAACTTTTTCAAAATTAAGTATGATTATTTTGTTGAAATATTATTTGCAGTTATTAGTGGATGAAAGCCTGTTGAGGTCAGGCAACGAACACGCAAGGGTGTTGGTTCTGGGTCATTTCAAACAAAACGAAAGGATAGATTGCAATCAAACAGAATACCTTCGCAAATTACCAGCGTAATCCTGCTACGTTTTATATGAATGTGGGACACAATCCGAAGACCTACTGGCAACGAAACATTCTGTGCCTGATCTTGGCATGTCTGTATTTTTATGATTCACAGTGACGTTACCCTTATTATCCTAGAAATATAGTTAATATTTTTAATCTCTAAGGACCCAATAATATTATACCATGAGATATGAGCCAATTTCCTGAATGCTATCCAGCCGAGTTAATTTCGATAGATTTCATTGTTGAAGTGGTATTTAGTACGATTTCACTTAAGAATACCATCTTGGTAAAATCCGTTACAAGAATATCTAGAATAAAATTAGTGCCACCGACGTAGTCTCAAGGATCAGTAACTGGAAGTAACGCCGACACTGACGCCGTAAAGAGCATTGCCCGAAATTTATACTATGCGCTCTCGTGGTTTTCTTAGGGTACTGTTTAAAGAAATTTAAATTTAAAATTTTAATATGTAATTTTTCGAGTATGCCTCAATGCCTCAAAACTAAAGTCTAAAACCAGTGCATGTTACTGTTGGGAAAGAAAGATTCTGGAGTGGCAACCTCGTACCAGCAAACTGAGTTTAGGGTGTCAGCCTACCTACTAGATGGAGTGACCTGCGCGGTTTTGCGGGAAGTCGATGGATGCAGGTGGCTTAGGTTTAAAAAGTTAAAGTAGAATTTTTATGACTTAAATGAAAATTAATATTCCTTATTTTAATTGCATTGATGGTCAATGCTGTGGAGATCAGATAATAGGTATCATATCAAATTATTTTAATATTTTTTTATTTATCTATAAAGCATAGTGTGGGCCTTATCGATGTATCTTTTAAATGAAAAATAAACAAAACATATTATTTATTATTGGCTTTACTTTTTAATTTACTTAATCTTTATTGTACCTATAAAAAAATTCAAACAATCGCCATTGCAATGTTTTGTGTAGCGCCACACTGCGCTCATCTCCCTGAGATGTCAGGTCATAAGTCTCACGTGCCCTGTAATTACTTTATACTTCCTACTAATATTATGAATATGTAAGTTGGGATTTTTGGATGTTTGTTATTCAGTCACGCCAAAACGTGTGTTTTAGGGCAATCTAGGGGGGGGGGGCTTATATTCAGCAGTGGACTGAATAGGCTTAAATAATCATGATCATGACTTTCACAAAGACAGTACATCTTTTGTTCTTCATTGTAAAATTGAGACTCAACCATAATGAATTCAAGACAATGAAAGAAAATTAAAAGCAGTGGTAATTTTAGACGAAAAGTAAGGAATATATTCTTAAGCTAAAAGAAAATGCAACATAAAGTTAAAGAACAGAACTGTGGTTCCGTAGATGATATTGTTGCATCTTAAAAAAATAGAAATCATGAATCTACTGCTAACAGGTTGGAGAGATGGTAATTTTTAATTAAAGGTTTCCCAACAGAACTGCAGCCTACACCAAGTAGTTCAATACAAGTAATTTACTCAATAATAAACATGGCAGATATAAAACATGACTCAACTTATATCATGGATAATAACCATGGATCTCCGCAAAGTAACGCCTGATTCTATCAACTTAGACTCAACATTACTAATTTAAAACAAATTATATTATGTTTGACGTTAGTTCACATTCTCGATTCAACTGCGCTTAAATAAGGAAAATATTTGTATAGTGAATAAAACATACTAAAAATTTAGTATACAGTCATAGTATACTAATTTTTTAGTATGTTTTATTACAACTATCCGACAACTATATAACAACACGGTGACACTTTTATGGCTAGTATACAAATATTAGTTGTAATTGTAACGTTTATATGACGGCTATGTAACTGATTAGGTAACAATACAAGTTTTACACGTAAACGTTTAAACAACTTTTATACGACCAATTTATACCGATCTAAAGTTGCGACCAAAATGTTGTCCCGTTATTATAAAACCAAACTTTGCCCGTTGGGATGATAATGCAATAAAACTTGATGAATATATTGGCGACCTATGCCATAAGAGGTAATTAACAATATCTTAAACGTTTCCCGTTCGGAGCAAACGTCGATAAAGAAAACCACAAATATAAAGCAAAGACCTTTACGTAGATTAATATAACTATTGTGTGGAAGTACTTTTAGCAACATATCTAATTTAAAACTGTCCCGAAATAAAGCGGAAATGATAAATTAGCATTCAAAACTTCAGTTACAAGTTACAGTTACAACTTAAGGTACAAGAACAAGGGATCGAGCTAAGGCCATACTCAAGACAAGCGCTTAATGCACTCATCCACTATGTACTAATTATCTTAATTTACAAACCAGAGATTGAACCTACCCTCTGTGTTTCTACAGCGTTCTGAAGAAGTATTACTCGTATTAAACAACTACATAAAATACGAAACATAAAAGTCAAGGTGACTTTCCCTAATTTACTTTGTTGTGAATTTAGTCGACATATATTTTAGGTGAGCAATATGAGCATGTTGGTAAAGACAACATTATTGGCAGTAAATGTGAAATTCGATATTGTTTCATTATAAAAATTCTACGTAGTTGGACGTAAACCAGCTCCCGCTTAACAGACTGGATAATTTCTAATGCATCACAGTTTCTTGTCTCTCCAATTTTTCAAAATGCAATTACAAAATATTAAAAACTAAATAAAATAATAAATAGTTGTCCTACGTTTGTAATTTTAATAGATTTCTTAATGAAAGTCACTAACGGGACGAAAAAATCGTTTTTATGATGATAAGTGCCATGCCTAATAATTTAAAAGTGTGACTTTAGGTCATTGAGACATCAGTTTTGAAGTCTCGAATGCCCGGTTGTACTGTGACTTTCCAAATAAAGAAGCACCAAAGTTTGCATAATACTACTTGAAGTCAGGATAACGAATCTTGACACCAATATTTAAACAAAAAGTAATGAAAATACGAAGAACTCGTTCACCTGATTCAAAGAATTCCAATTTTAAAGCACAGCGTTTTTCCACAGTAAATACTAAGTCACCAGCCCCAGAATATATCTATGTGGTTCCACACTCCACTGCTCATCCTGAAACAACAATTCTTAAATATCATATGCCCAGTTATTACACTAGCTAGCAGTGCCCTTCAGATTGAAACACAGTAATGTTTGCACACTACTGCTTGACGAATTCCTGCATAGGAATCCTACCATGTAACTCATATGTTCCTGCATGGAACTCTTACGAAGAAAAAGAAAAAAACAGAAATTATTTCGATCCCTCTTATATAATTAAATTTTCATTGTATTTCTATGAACAAGTTTCGACAAATTTTAAATAGTAAAAGTACAACTTATTAATAATAACATCGTATTTATTTTTTATTAAGAACTCTATTGAGAATACTAATAGATCACTTTGTAGTCAGTCATCTATCACCGAAGTACTATTGCCTCGAGATTACAAAACTTCGTAAACCTCCACATTATCCATCATTATTTCGACCTTATTATATTGGAAATACCGTATATGTTCAATGGTTAACTACAAAATAATGATACGTTATGTTACGTTAGATCGAGAATACGATAGTTATTTTTAACGAGCATCGTACGTAACAAAAAAAAGAGAATTGTTTTAAATTTGTTTTAATGAATCAGCAAGAAAGCAGTACGAGTGGGATTCAATTTATTGAATCAAAGGGAGGCGTAGGCCCGAAACCTACTGAGTGGAAAGTTTCGGGAAATCCATAAAAGTGTTATTACTTTTTGGTGTTTAAAAAGTCTTAATAAAGTTCTAATTTTTTTATAATAATCCTAATAATAAATCGCTGGTACTTATTTTCACAATTTATAGTGCACCAGCTCTCAGAATTTATAAATGTTGTATACTCAAACACAGGCAAATGTCTAGCGAAAAATTCGTAAAATCTTCGTTTCTGTCGAGCATTTCTTCCCGAAGAGCAGTTCGGCTTTCGACGAGCACTCTTGTATATATCAAATGCACTGCTTAGCCATTAGAAAAGCTAAAAGAGCCCGTCGCGGCAATAGGCAAAGGCATTTGTCAAACTCTGGCACGACTTACTTGCTCTACAAGCTGTATAACGTCAAGGCGCTGGACAGATTTGTGCGCATCATACGAGTCTTCTCATACGAGTCAAATCGCTTTTTTCGTTTCCGAGTGGAAAGTACGCGCTAGAGGACGGAGTTTAGAAAAACCGTTCTCTCCTAGCGGGAGGGCTCTTGTCTCTCCCCATTCCTCTTCTCACTTAGTACACTAGTGATTTCCTAAAGACCCGAAATTCAATCTTGCGTTTTTACGGATGATAATGCCCTGTTGTATATCAGACGCAAGAAACGCATTAGAATACAACTCCAATCCACAGCTGACCGCCTAGGAGAACGGTTCCGGAAATGGATAATAGACCTTAACTCCAAAAGTTGTGTAGTTATTCCATATAATTTTAAAGGGGCACACCTAGACCGAAAAACCGAGTTCATGCTCTCGGTAAAAATCAGTTACCTGGTCTGGAAAAAGAACTTCAAATACATCGGCGTTACCTTAGATACCGTTTCGTTGTGCCGATGTCATATGCTCCGCATATAGACAACGTCTGAAATAAAGCAGCCTTTATCTCAGGCCGCCTGCATCCACTTTAGCGGTTTGCTCTAATAGCAAAATGTACTTAAGACATAAACTTCGCTACTATAAGACTTGCACAAGGCCTGACATGGCCTACGCA
>DWIA01000274.1:0-11834 GCA_018248195.1 Archon apollinus
TTGGAAGTAAATATGGCATTAAATTCCTTGCTCAGAAGGTTAAACAATTTTCCATATAAAAAGTCAGTATTATTAAACTAATAATTATTATAAGGAAGTAATGGAAGTTGTTTATCAATATTATTTCTAAACCTCTCCAAACGATATTTATTTACAGAAATAAACACAATTTGCTTATTATTTATTTTCTTATTAATGTAATGTTAATAACTGACCAGAGTGATCCCAACTTATTTTATTAATTATGGATTGCTGCAAAGGCTTTATATTTGTTAAAATATAATTATCTATACAAGTAGCACAAGATTCAGTAATGCGTGTTGGTTCTTAAAACAGATTCACTAGGTTGAATGATTTTAACAAAGAACTAATTGTAATGCTCATGAAAGAAGTTTATAGGAGATTGATATTAAATTCTCCGCATATGACAACAGAGATATTCTGCTTATTAAGTTTAAGTAAAACTTCTTCCATACACTCTTCAAAATTATCATATAAAGAACATGAGGGTCTGTAAACGCTGACAATTAAGAGGTGCTCAACACAGGCCCTTTCTATAGTTCTTTCAACAGAGAAGCTCACAACATCTTTATGTTCTTTAAATCGTTGCGATTTGTTAACTAGTATTAAAAAGCCTCTACTGAACGAACTAACCACCTGGTGATTACTAAAATTAAACATTAAATTATAATCTTTTCACCAATGTCCAGTTATACAAAAATATGAACAAAATTGATGTTGAAAAACAATTCAAGCTCTAATTATTTGAGAAGTGCTACAATTTTTAAACATGACTTTCTTAGTATTTGAATATCACAATTATCGCTAGATATTTCCTCTATTGTCTTATTATTTAATTTGAATTATTTGAAACTGGCTCCCAATCAGATGTCAAATTATAACATAAATTAGATTGCTCGATAAAACATTAAATAATAAGATACCGCGTTTGCTACCAGTCTTAAACTATACTTGAATAGGTAACCTATCTTTAGTCTAAAATTTCTTAATCAAATTGTTTATGTCAATTAAATAGAATTAATCATTATAAGTAATACGTGTCAAAATCAAATTATTGTTACATGTTATATTATTCCGTAATAAATTTTATTCATATATATTATGTTATTTTTATATGGCAGACGCCCATGTGTAAGGCTAACTACTTTGACAAACAATAAAAGTTTTGGCAACTTTATACATTGAGCCGTTTTTTATTTTCTTAGGACTTTTGTCATATAGTAGTATATTTTGATGGATTAGAACTCTTATGATATAGGGATATTCTCTGTAAAAATTGCTTTTAATATAAATACAATTAAAATTACCTTTTTCCTTGATCATATAGATGCTCAGTTGTAAAAGTTTCTCCTTGTTTTAACTGATAAGCCCTTAAAGTTAACTGTTGCAGTTATTCCATGATTAAGCGCGGAAATTCTGACAAGAGCAATCCCTTATCTCCTTATCTGTTACTTTTTGCCAAACAACACTTTTTCTTGTCCACTTTTCCTATATAAATCTATTTCGTAATTTATTTGGATATATAGAAATAGTTTACATTCTGTTCAGTTTGTCTGTCATTCTTGGCGGCTTACATATTTTCCTGCATACTATTTCTACCACCAGTGAAGCACCACAAATTTATATGCAACTACTAACGCATTTAGTCGACTATGATGACGCAATTAACCTGAACTTAGGCTTTTTAAGCTTTAAAAACTGATTTTACATAAATAAATAATTGCATTCGTATGCATGATTTTATCTTTGTAGATTCCACCGTAGTGCCAGTTATTCTGGTGTGAAGCAGTGGTGTACAAACATTATTATGTATGAGTTTAAAGGGCACTTAAAGCTACTGTAATTACGGAGCATATGAGATTTAAAGATTGATATATCAGGGTGACGAGCACAGTGTGATGCCACAGAGAAAAGTTCTGGCTGAGAAAGCATTTGTATAAGCAGACGTTACACTTACTATCAGGTGAACAATTTTTATTTCATTTGATGTCAATAATTAGGTTCACAATTTGTCAGAAACGATGATAAAGTTACGTATAATGGAAATATTTCCTGATTGCTACTGAAAAATTAAGTTATCAGTATTATTTGCTCGCTGAAAATGTTCATTAAAACGTATAAAGTAGCTGCCATTATAATGAAGTACGTGACATGGCTATCTGATTATCAAATTTATTTTGAAAGGATTATTTATGAAAAAAAAATTGCTTTGAACATAAGTTATATACAAATTGTTAAATATTATTTATTATATTATTGTATAAGAGGCCGCTCAATTGTATATAAGTGACTACGACGATTTTACAGCCCTTTTCAGCACCACAAGTCGTATTTTATTTCTCAGTTTGGGAATAAAAAAAATTAGGTAATGACTTTGGTGTTATTTTCCGTTAAGATATTAAAACAAACGCAGATGCACTAGCTTGTTTTTAATTTCTAATCTCCCATGTAGCTCTTATGCGATAAGACAGGAGTTACCGATGCAGTATCAAAGACACCGAGATAGTCATAGTCCAGGTCGGGTTTGAACCCAGATTTTAGACAAATGGATGGTGGTGAGAATTATCATTAAGGTATACATTAGCGACCATGGGAAAACCCATTAGTGACTATGGGTGCTGTAAAGCGCTGGAAACGTCGGGTTAATATAGTTAAAATTAAACGCGATAAAATCTGTAACATTTCATTTTATTAAATACTAAGTATTTAATATATAAGAGAAATGTGTATCTAATAAATCTTATTAATTCAATAACTCAAAAACTACGTTTGAACAAAATCTAAGCACTTCGGTTTTTCATGTAACAAAACCTGCGGAGGCACATACAGTAGAAGACTACTCGTATGTGCCTCCGCAGGTTTTGTTACATTTTGTTTCATTTCTGTGCTGAATATTAGTAAAAAGTAGTAATATAGTAGTAGAATAGTATTAGTAAAAACTAATACATTTATGGGAGTCGAACGCGAGTCAGTAACGAAGTAAAGTTTTAAAGTAAAAATTTTAGCATATAAATGTCCCACTTCTGAGCACAGGCCTCACCTAATTTCTGAGAGAGTTTGTAACCGGAAAAAGTCCGCCGAATTGTCCAATGTGGGTTGGCGGACTTCACTTGTCTTCGAAATAATTTTTATTTCCCTTACATGCTGTAGATTTCCTTACGATGTTTTCTTGTCCGTCAAGCTAGCTGTAAATCAGAATTTAAATTTACAATTAACAATTTAATCGTGCCCGTGCACAAGGATCGAACCCAGGTCACTCGCATGTTATGAAATTTAAAGCGAGCGCTTAGCATCTGATCAACCACGGCTAAGGATTATTTATTTACGCTATGATTGTTCCTACATCAGTATATATCCCCAAATACCTACGAGTTCTATGCCAGGTAAAAATATGAACAAAGTCTCTCCAGATCTAGTTTCGCTATAAAAATACAAAGAAAATCTGAAGATCTATAAAATTTATCATAAAAATCTAGAAAAATATTGACATAATTTTTTACCTTGTGAAGAGGACATTGTTACATAAATCGTTCTATAAAATAGATCATTCTATTGACGACAAATGTGTGTGGAAATAACTACTGCTCTGCAGGTGCAAGCCTCTATAACATATCTATGGAAATAAATAAAACGGTAGTGTCTGTTTGTGATGTCATATTAACAGCTTTTTACAAAATGCGTTTGAAATTATATACGATACTTATAAGAAAAAAATTATTTGTATAACTATTATATCTGTTTATTTATCTGTCTGTCTGTCTGTTTGTTCCGACTAATCTCCGAAGCGAGTGGACCGATTTTGTCTTCTGAAGTGACTTTCACTGAGCGATAGCTGATGTTATAAAAATGGGCTTAGGCTACTTTTATTTTAGAAAAAGGTTTGGGGTTCTCCGCTAAAAAAAAACCTATTAAATTGTGAACTGGGATACCATTTTAACATATTTTTCGTTTTTGAATCGTGGCAGACCGTATTGTAATCTGAGCCATAGAAGCAAATGACCGGAGTCCTATGCAGGAGTCCATATAAGCAGGTTCCACCGCAGTGCCAGTTATTGTGCCGTGAAGCAGTAGTGTGCAATGATAATTGTGTTTCTGCCTTAAGGGTACTAATAGCTTGTGTAATTACTGGGTACATGAGAACTAAAGTACTGATATCTCAGGTGAGCAGTGTGGTGCCATAAAGAAGTTGTCTGGGCACCGCAGCATTTGTTATTAGCAGACGTTGCACATACCATCAGATGAATGATTTGGTTAACTTGTCACGATTTTCAATAAAAAATATATAATCAGAAGGATGGTGAGATGCGACTGTTTCTGAGTTCTCAGTACTGAACTGTAACAATTATTGCCCTAAGTGCTAGCAAACATACAGAAAACCTTTTAAAGTTCAGTTCCGTGGTTCGATTCTTACGATAGAATTGCGCTACATTACCTCCTTTTGTAAGAAAGTTAGAATAGTGCGGATAGAACGAGCGACTAAGGGGTTCCGTAGAATAGAAAAATGTGTTTTAAATTATTTTATTAGGTTTTACAAATAATAAAACGTTATTGTTACTACATCTGACAGATATATGATCACTTTGAAAGCGTTAGACAAGCAGAAATTTTAATAATGTTCTGGAACACTAACAAATTATCTTAATACAAGGTGTATTATATTAAATCTAATAATAAAACGTTCAGTAAATGTTTTAATTAAGTAATTCATAATTAAAAGAAACAAAGTTAATTTGCTAAGATTTTTAAAGGGTTTTCTTAAAGAATAAAATTGACAACAAAAAAATACATGAACAAATTGGTAATGATAAACAACTAGATAATTTTTAGTTTAATAATCACTGATTTGTATCGGTTCTTAAGTCTGATATGACCACCAACTATACTTACTTTAGAGCACTTCAAACCGAAAAGCAGTAATGTAACTAACTAACTAACTAACACAAAATAACTAGTACTGCACCTAGACGGATTCCTGTGTAGAAATCCTACCAACAGAAAAACGATGTGAAATTTCAAATTTCTTAGTGTGAAATACGATGCAAAAAATATTTTTGATACGCTAACGAAAACAGCTTTTGTTATGATGGTGCAGGATAAACGATCGCATCGTTGCCTTTCAAAGCGTCTAAGTTATAGACGAGTCTACGTCGTTACGTAAATGTTGGCTCACACGGAGTGCACTGCAGCGCTTTAACATCCTCTAATACTATTAATCTGATTCACTCAATGTTAAAACGACAAGGCTTTAAAAGAACTTAATGTTTTCGGATGCAAATCATTTCTTATCAATTTTGCATATGTTTGTCGTATTACATAGCTTGTGGGTTGTAGCATATACTTATTTTAAAGTATCTTCAGTCAGTAGTTGTTAGCTTAATATAAGGATTTTTTACTCGATGCAAAACAAGATGGGCAATAAAATCTCAAAGTTGAAGAACATTTTCTATTTTAAATGTCATATTTTTACCCAAGCCATGAATCAATTTTATATCAATAAATTATGAAAAACTACATAGATATTTAAACGATTCCATTCGGAACTAAAGAGCATTAGCTTTTATCCAAGAATTACGTACGTTGACCTTTTACCTTTACACTAGATTTTACCTAAACCTTATTACGTAAAAGCTTTTAAAATAAATCTCCTTTTTAATGATCTTAAGCAGTGACAACTTCTTTCTTTAACTTTTGTTTTTCTGTATGTTTTATAATCTCTGTGTCTCTGACACTACAATTGACCTTCTCCGGTCTTATCACATATGTGAAATATAAAAAGATACAGAGCAAATTCTGGGTTCATGCAGTTTCGATCATGGGTCTAATTTGTAAGTTTTCATTTTGTAAATGTTATTGGTACAGGCCTGATATAAAACAAAATCTTGTCTATAGTATTTTTTAATTGAAGAATGGTAATCAATAATAAAGAACGGTGCCCTACAAACCGTAACACTGTAATGCTTATACACTGCTTGGCGGGATAATAACTGTGAAAATTAAAAATATTATAATATTATAATATTACTGGTGGTAGGATTCTATGCAGAAATCGGTCTAGGTACGTACCATCCCAGAGCCAGTTATTCTGCCGTGAAGCGGTCATGTGCAAGCATTGCTGTGTTTCGGTTTGAAGGGCACTGTGAGCTAGCGTAATCTCTGGGCATTTAAGACTTAAGAACTGGAACTCAGTGTGACGGGTGCAGTGTGGTGTCACAAATGTTCTGGTTGACACAAAATCTGTTACGGGCAGACGTTGCACTTACTATCAGGTGAACGTTTTGCTCGTTTTGTCTCCTTTTCCCATAAAAATAAAAATAAAGTACTGTTATTTACCAAGACGTCATGTTTTTTATACTCCATTAATGGTGACGTGAGACAAGACTAAACAAAATAACACTAAGATATCCACCAATAAACTAGCAGCTCAGTTTATAATATCAATTATTACTATGAAATTAGTTTATAGATATAATGACTTCTTTATTGTAATGTTACACGAAAATGTAATTTTTAATTATTTTTTAAATTTAATCATCTTAAAGCAGTCTAAAAGAGTATAAGCAATCTAAAAGCATTATTTTGTATCTGTGTTTTAAAACAACAAATGGGTTTCTACTGCAATATGAAAGTGACCTTTACATTGTTTTCCTTTACTTCGATTACAACATTTTACTCTGAGCATTTAACCTTCATCGACCAAAATTATAAAGTTTTCCCAATTCAAGTTTCTGATCGAGCAAATTCGATCCATTTTTGTGTCTGCTAGCATTTTAGATCTATATTTTTTTCTAAAAAGAGAATTGTTTAAATACTTATTTTTTCTATATGGATATACAAGTTGGAAATGTCTCATTGACAACTTATTTTGGCAACAAATCTTCTTTTTCTTCTATAGCCTGTTAAACTGCACTATTTTACAAATCCCTTTCCCAAGGTGGAAGGATTTGTCATAATCACAGCGCTTGGCAAAAGGTTAAGCTATCGTAATACTAAACTTTTCTGTAAGTCAAGCAATTTAGGTCTTTAATAGTTATGGTTATCCATTAATCAGTCCAGGTGATTTTATACCCGCCGTATAAAATAAAGTGGCAAATCCTCTAACAGAGTAACACACGGCGGACAATGATCTTCTTAATTTTAGGTAAAATATAAAGTTTTTTAGTTAAAGTTTTTAAGAAAGTTGCCGCATTGTAGCGATAGACTAAAATAAAGGCATTTATGGCAGAAAATTAATATTTAAAAATTATTCAGGACTAATTGCATATTGTTGATGAAGTATGTTGAAAAGTGAAGTTATGTTCAAACTATTAAAAGCTTGGTTGATTTCAAAAACACAACAAACCTTTCTCGGCACAGTTTTTTAATTGAATTTCTTATTGATTATTTATGTTATTAATAACTTTAGATAACATAATAGTGGAATAATATAATAAGCAAAATAAAATATAATAAGGAAAAATATAATGGGCAAACGTAGTGTTGTGTGACCCCCGTCGAGATCAACAGACAAAAGCCACGTTTTTTGTCGATGGACGCAAGCCACTTTTGTGACTTTTGGATCGTGTTTTATGGTAACAACACGATCCAAAAGGCACAAAACAAATTTATCCCCATACATTGCTATGGGGGATAAATGTGTTTAGCAGTGGACTTGTGATGACTGAAATGGAGATAACAATTTATTGTTTATTTATTTATTCTTAAAAGGTGATTGATAAGGTGATTACTTTTTACTGGTGATAGGATTGTATGCATAAATCCGTCTAGGTAGGTAGGTGAAGCAGTGGTGTGCAAAAATAACCGTGTTTCGGTTTGAAGGGCACTGTGAACTAGCGTAATCACTGGGCATTTGAGACTTATGAACTGATGTCTCAGGGTGACGGGCGCAGTGTGATGGGCAGACCTTGCACTTACCATCAGGTGAAAATTTTGCTCGTTTCGTCACTTTTTTCAGTAAAAAAGTCTACCAACAGTTTTTAGTATTAATACATTCAAAAGGAAACAAAGAAGATTAAATACTCAAACTAATTAAAGGTATATACCACATGTAAATAAGTATAAAACAGACATTATTTGTTAAACTGATATTTAAAATTGACAAGTTTAAAACATGATATGATGCTTAATAAAAAAAATTTTTTTATATCAACGTAAATGAACCTTCAATTTACGGACGAATAAAATCTACGTTTTATGCTGCACACTTGATGAACATAATATGTGACTGGTGTTGGCTAGTGTTGTCTGAGGTGCAAAGCCTCTGGTACTGCGATCGCTAATGGTAGTGTTGGAAAATTCTTTTTGTCGAACTTGGAAGAGCCTTATGTCCAGCCGTGACTTTTGTCTTAAAAGTTACCAAAGTGTTTGGGCGATAGCAATTTATAGCTGCTATAATACATAATACAAGCGAAATTCTAGCGTGGTATTAATCTAAATGATCGCCTGTACTTCAAATAAAGTACAATTGTAAATGACACCGTGATATAAATAATTATGTTATCATAGTATATTGCAGTATATAATAAAGTACTATAACGAATTAAACGAAAATGTCGATACCTATCGAGTTCAATTGAATTCATGCGTGGTGTCGACACGCTAATAAGATAACCTGCGATGTCTTGAACAAATCATTACCGTTGTTTTTGGTACCAGTAAAATGATTAAATTTGGCAAACTGGTGCGATCAGTTAAATTATAAAGCGATCATTTTAACACAGCTTCGATTAAATAAAATTTATTAAATAAGGCAATAAGTATTTAGCCGTGTGTCGGCTGAGTGTGTTGCTAGAGTCTACCCCCCATTTCATCACGTGAGTATCATAAAAGTCGACTAATTCCCGCACAAGAATTCCTATACGGGAATCCGTCCCGGTAGGTATCACTGCAGTGCCAGTTATTTTGCCGTAAAGTAGTAGTGTTCAAAAATATTGTCAAGTTTAAATTCGAAAATTACTTTGCTAAGATTACATTGCAAGCGAATCTTAGGAAAGTAAATTTCGTTCCAACTTTATTGCAATGGATTTCCGCAAAGTAACGCCTGATTCTATTAACTAAAAAACATTGTGCTTCGGTTTGCAGTGCACTGATACTAGTGTAGCTAGTGTAATTACTGAAAAGATAAGAGATAATAGAGTAGCATACTATAGTTATTTTAAATCAGCTTTTGTGTAATTCATAATAATACGAATACAAAACCAATAAAATTATTATAAATTATAGGTATCCATTTTTACGTAAACGTCACATTGCTCAATAAATGACGTTGTTACGTAGGAACGTTTTTGGCGGTGATTGCTTATCAAGTGTATACATATAAAATGATATAAATAGTCAAATGCAAGAGACACATAGGAATGACAAATAAGTTTCAATAACATTTCAATGGAACTGTTATTGTAATGAAAGTGCATAAATGAAAATAAATTTAAATGTATTCTAAAAATAAATAAAAAAATGGCATATCTTAAAGATATACTCACTCGAAACAGTTAAGTCAATTAAGTCAAATTTACTGAAACATGGTTAATTTATATTCGCAACGCGAATCAATGCTTCGTAAAACAAAACGTTATCGGTTAAAAAAGAAACGCTAAAATGGATCACACGGTATGCCACAAAGTGATGGAATCTGCCTCTACCCGTTTATGGTAAGCGGAAATCGAGATTATGTATAATATCGCAGTAAATTTATTACGTAAAACTAATATAAGTAAAGTTTAATATGGAATGACCGGTCCAGTGGTTCAGAACAGAATAGAACAGATCATTTTTTATTTAATGTGGATCATTTACACTGGTTAGTAAAATATGTATCTATCCTGGGAAGAACGAGTAAGATACCCAGCAGGCAAATTTTTTTTAGTAATTTTCAAAAAACAAAGTAATGTACAATAGTATCATAAATATAAAGATATAGTAATAGTTTAGCAGCGATCACCCCATTCCCAGGGGTTATCATCATCCATGTATTCTTTAATACTAAAATAACCTTTTTTAGAAAGTCTTTGTGCAATTTCTTACAACAATTTAGCAATTTCAGCAGTTGGTTTCTGCGCACATGCAAAATTTAGGTCAGGAAAATGCACCTACGATACACTAAGACCTAGTGTCAGGCAATGTTAAGTTTCATGTGCCCTGTAATTCAACTAACTACAGTCCATCGAATTTGGTTCGATGTAGTGGTATTGGGATACTACTGCTTGTCGGCGGAATAACTGGCACAATATTACTATTAATAACCTGAAGATCTGAGTCCTTTACAGCGCTCATTGTCTGAAATCATTGATTAAGGTCCTCCCTTGGTTCCAGGTGTTAAATGTTATGCTGTCATATTTATTCTAAGCTATCTTCACCTTTTAAGTGTAGGATTGCAAGCTGGTGGTAGTATCCAACCATAATAGATTTTTTGTCTGTTGAAATTAGGATGTATTTTTTTTAATTTCCATAGCCCCGTGAATCATCCTTGGCTGGAATAAATGTTATATGCAAGGATTTGTGGTCCATCAAACCTGCCTGCCAGGTGGGAATGAATATGGCCACAGAGTGGATATTTCAGGAACCATCCGGATTCGCACAAGTTTTAGAGTTTTTTGGTAATTTTCTCTCCCCATGCCCTGCGTTTTTGATAAGTCAACCTTTAAGTCAGACAAAACATAGTGTTTATTCGTTTTGTATGTATTTTTTATCTGAAGTTCAGGAGCCTTTATAATAACTTTCACGTTTCCAACTTTAAAAATGACGCACTTTCCATATAAACTTGTCCTTTTTCTTCAAAATTCCTATATCATACGTTATATCAGGAACTGTTGTTTAAAATTGTATGTTTCTAGACCTGCCGGTTTAGGCTGTGCGTTGTCTGTAAGTCAGTAAGTAAGAATTTCATATTCAGTAAATGTGATGAAGTCATAATCATTTTTTAGAATTGGTTTTATTAATTTTGTAAAAGTCGCGGAAATATTAGGTATCATTATGCAAACGCTTTTATAGTGGTACACAAAAAAAGAGACGATTTAAATTAATATCCCGTGTGTCAGGAACGTAATTAAACGTGCCCCACGAGGCAGATCTCCACGCCATGCTCATTACGCAGAGCGGCTCTTTGACAAAAATACAATAATGGTAATGACGTCCAAATATTTATTGCTTGCATAAAAACGACGTTGTTACGTGACTTCATTGATTTTAACGCAGATTTTGGCTTATATTTATGAAGTGACTATATGCAAATTAAGTCCAGTTCGGCCGATGCTCAAAGAAGTCTCTAATATAAAAAAATCCTTATTTCAATATAGAAGATGGCCGTGTTCTACCACTGGGTTATGGTCTTATATAATAACCATAAAATCTGAATCTAAGCATACTACTGAAAAACCTAAGCACTGTGGAGAACGAATCCGAAATTTTAAATAATAAAGCGACTGTAGTTGTGATGGAAAATAATGTAAGTGTACGGTATACGATAGGCATAGAAAAGATAACAAAAATTATAACATAACATTTACAGAGGCAAAGAAACTTTACTATTAATTATCAGTTATCTATATTAGTAGTAGACAGTAATTTATAATAGTTAGGTAGCCCGGATTATCTATGACATCAAAACGTCTAATACTTTAGTCTCTACGCCACTATGGCTGCTGCAAAGCACTCGTAACTTCATAACTATAAAGTTAATTAACATACATACATAAGTCACGCCTATTTCCCATTGGGGTAGGCAGAGACCACATCTTTCCCCTTGCTACGATCCTGACACACATCTTTCGCTTCTTCTACTTTCATCAGTGTTTTCATACAAGCTCGTCGGTTGCGGG
>DWIA01000275.1:0-11831 GCA_018248195.1 Archon apollinus
CTATTACATTGTGTTTGTTAGTAACTTGTTCTTTTAGGTGTTTCTTGGAAGTACGAAAATTCACTGGAGCAGTCGTAAGTCGTAGGAAGTGCCCGAAAACTAACATACAAACTAATCCCTTTGCGATTGTGAAGGATTCACAATATTTATTATAGAAACACCCGATACAAGGGATTCGTTCTCCCACATTACGAGATAATGTGGGGGAGGCAGACGGCTCCTTGCAACACAGACCATCTGCCGTGTGCGGTGAGAATCCGCAAGATGATATTTACGCTCCACCAACCATTGCAATGATGTAAATAACCAATTTTTATAAGTGTAATTCAGCCATCAGGTAAGGTAGTATAATCGCCATCAGATAGGGTTTGAGTAACTGCCGTTGAGTATTGTGCATTTCGATCGAGTTTGTTTCACCCACTAACAAATCATCACTTAGCATTCATAAAAGGTAAAGACACTGAGAGTGTTATTTAACATTGTTGTTATATAAAACATTGGAGAGCAGACAGTCTGCAACCCTGTCATGAAGGGACCCGACTTGGACAAAACTAATAAGGCATGAGTGCAGGACGCAACCATTGTGGCTGATGAGATGTCCAAGCAATCACCGCAAGACACAATGCCGCAGAATGCAACATGTATCAGTACGACTATCGCTGGGCACACGATTAGCATAAGGGCCTCCATACAATCCCAGCAGACGTCTACCCGCAAAGTTTCCATCGACCAGAATCATAAGTCGCATCTATACAGATGGAGCTCAGCTATATAACCATCACAAGACACAATACTGCAAATAACTGTGCAACCAGTACATGGTTGGCGCCTCCTCACAACGCAACAATATGATAAATATCGACTTTGGTAAAAGTTGTTAACTAAAAACACCGCTAACGTGTCATAGTAGCAAGGAACTAAGACGCTAGTGACACGATATCCATGTATCATAGAGCTGGCGCACTAAGACACGGCGTATGAGTATGCTTCTGACACCGGAGTGTTGCCAAACACACTCTTTACTTTGGTACAGAGTCACGGTCGACTCCCATACCTACATAAGTGAGACTGCTCGTACGTTGGCTTGTTAGAAGAAAAATCGAAGTTCTCAGATATTGTTCAAACTTTATAATAAAATGGTATTGTTTTCTCTTTATAATTGATCTTTAATCTTTCATAAAATGTTTTTAAACATATTTTAAGACGACCCTATATATAATTTAATTATATATAGGGTCGTATTATTATTTATTAATAATAATAGATCGTCACACTAGGAAAAATTTAAATAGGTACATACATATATTAAAATGTCATCCATATATTCTTTAATATTAAATAATAAAAAATAAAAAGTTGCTGAAAGCTCATTGACTGTTTACATAACAAGCCGGTTAAAAAAACAGCTTTGGTAATTCCTAGGTAGCACTAAGTTCAGTTGAAAGACTTATGGACTCGTGACTCGTGGATGCTCACGCAGATAGATTGATGATCTCGGTACTAGGTACTTTAGACGCTGTTGCCTTTTACTGGTCCGTATAATTTAGGTCTGGCATATTTGAAAACTTATTTTTGTATGGAAGAAAGCGACGAGATGAACAACTCAATCACCTGATATTAGTTGCAGCGTTTGCTGACGTCTGCGCCCGTCACGTATGCCCAGTAATTAAACTAGCTATCAGTGCCCTTCGAATCGAAACAACAATCTTTGTTTATGGGGTTTCCCTTATTCGACTTTTATGGGATCCACGAAATGAGATAGGAACGCAGTCTCTTTAGATATCCAATACGAGATGTATTATCCCTATGATCAGATATCCCTATGATCAGAGTTCTTATGAAGGTACCGTATATTTAAGTACCACCGCAGTGTCAGTTATTTTGTCGTAAAGCAGTAGTGTGCCAACATTAATGTATTAATGTTTAATGACTGGGAACGTGCTCGACGGTGAAGGAAAACATCGTGAAGAAACCTGCATGTCTGAGAAATAAAAAATATTTCGAGGACATATGAAATCCGCCAACCCGCATTGGAGCAGCGTGGTGGACCCTTCACGGCTCCAAACCCCTCTCAGAAATAAGAGGGAGGCCTGTGCTCAGCAGTGGGACATAAATAGGCTGAAACTTTACTTTTTTTACTGAGGATATGACCTTATTACAATAAGTTTAGTTTAGTAATAGAAGGAATAAATTAGAAATCGTAATCTATAAGGTAACTTCCGAAACATGCTTTTTTTGAATAGATCCTAATAAAAGATACTATAATTGTCAAGGTATTTATAGTAAACGAATTTTAATGCTAATTAATTTAATATGTACATTTTCGGTCTCCGCAGCCATAAGTACGAGCCGTGGCAGTGCAGGGGTTTCCTAAAATTATAAATTGGAATTTAATTACTGATTTGTTATTTAATCGGCAATGAAATAATATATTGTTAGGATACTGGATGAAATAAGGTGTATATCGGAGAAATAAATATTTACCCGGCATGTGAAGTCCATCAGATTACACTCCAGCAGCGTGGTGGACTCCACTCGGTATCAAAATCTATCAAAAAATAGAAAGAAGTCTTTCCACAATTTGAAGTTATATTTCATCCGCACCACCTTGACAGTTGTCATGCAATGACTGTGCTCTTTTCAAGAACTGTTCTGCCACGCACAACCACTTTGTGGTCTGCTGTTACAAGCGGTTTTTCTAGACCGTTACAACCGAGTGAAGATCTTTAAAAAAAGAGGTCATTCCTTTCCAGTCTGTGATAACTTACCATCAAGTGAGCCACTTGTACGTATACATCCTCTTTTATAAAAAGGACAATTTAGCAAATATTTTGAAATGGAAGAAGTAAATTAAAAACAATATTTAAACATCAGAGTCCAGACTTTTCTCCTCGTAGCAGATCAAATACAAAGTCTTAATCGTGAAATATCACAATTCATAGCATGTGAAGTCATCATAAATTTATTTCACATGTAAATCACTATCATCTAAGTTAAACTACTACTCAAGTAGACGTCTCCACTCACGTACTTAACATATTCATACGAATTTATAATCGGAAATTTATCTCTTGAGACTAAAACTTACCAGTCGTGTTAAAAACGATGTATTTGCATAAGAACTTACATTTTAATCACAATTCACTGAGATCAATTTTTCAACAGTTGTGTAATTTCAAGGTAAGTTGTATAATGACTTCTTATATTTACGCCAACAATTGACCTTTTAATAAAACTATATATTTACTAAATTTATCGCGTTTATATTATACTATTTATTTCCCGACTTTTCGAGTGCTTTACAGATCCCATGGTCACGGGGATATAAAATAAACGCGATAAATTCCGTAAAGATATAGTTTTATTAAAAGGTCAATTGTAGTCTAAAAAGTTACATTCATCTTTTTCTAATACAGAGATGTAAGAAATGGTGGCAAGAACTCTTCGAATTGTTATTGAGCTGTCCCTTGTACAGTTATTTGTTTTACTAAACTAAAGCTACATAAAACATTACATTTAGCATACTCAGTAAACCTGCTTTAGAAGTAAAGTTAACACATTTTGTTCTACATCAAATGTTTCAACTGAACTTTCGAAAATCGGTTTCGCTCAGTTTCCAATCTAAATATTTGTCATCAAGACTAAAGAAGGGGGTAAAAATTAAAAGTTTCCGTATCTAACTGATACGTGACTGCACATAAGTCATAGAAACTACGATTTATATTATTATCATAACAGCTCATCACAACGCCACTGCCGAACATAGGCCTCCCTGACAGACTCTCGCAAAACACTATCCTTGGTCACCTGTATGCATCGACTTACCGCAAAACCGTTCAGGTCGCCGCTGCATCTAGTTGGGAGTACCCTACACTGCGTTTGCCAGTACAAGGTACAAGGGAAATGCTGTGAAAGTTAATTTGCTAAGATCCGCATGCATGCGGAAAAATTAACTTTCTCAACATTATTGTAATGGTTTTCCGCAAAGTAACGCCTGATTCTATAAACTATGGGGAAACGCCTTATGATTACCGGCCTTGGGAGACCAAAGACGGGACGGGAAGGATTATATCATACTTATGTACATCGACTAATTCCCATGATGGTCCGCCTTCGCCGCATATTGGCAGGACCACAAGAATGGTCACGCACACCTCGGCCTATTAGTTTCACCATGGGTAACCAAACCACGACTACTAAGCCGTCCCCCGAAGCCTCCCACCACGAAAAGGCGAGAATCCATTCGCGGGAGTGGCAACTTCAGCAATGTTATATTAATATTTATTTTGTTTTTTGGTTATTACCAAAAAATATATGAAACACTGACATTGTTAATGCCTTATTGCACATTTTTGAGTTTGGAGTTTCTTGCGTTGTTAAAGTTCGAGCTTTCATTAAGAAGCTACGATTTTCTGTGTACTTAAGTAATACATCTCTCGGGAATAATTTAAACTTTATAATTCATAAATGGTTTCACTTTAACGTAATAGGGCGTAAGTTCAAGAACATCGACTATTTAATGAAATGGACATATAAGATATAGAGGTTAGAGTACTTAACTGCTACGCCGCGGGTCCTGGTTTTCAATCCCAGACGCAGCCAACATTTGAGCACAACACAAATTATTGATTTTTCTGGTCTGGTTGCCTTGTGATTGCCTTCGTACGAGACGCTGCATCCGAGCCTACGTCCGATCTAATCGTATAAGCGTTACATTGAGCGCGGGTAGGTTTGGATATGTCAAGGGCTGGAACTTACACAAGATAAATGAAGATAAGTTCAAGGAAGTACTGCTAAAACAGAAAATTAAGACATCTTTGGACATTGTAAAGTCAACAACCTTAGCATGTGATGCAACCATGCCCAGGAAGTGAGGTTGTAAAAGAAAACAAGTATACTGGTGAAATGATGACATCAACGATGCTAGAAAGCGTTACTTTAGGCGAATGTACGAGTACACAAGAGCGAATAGACTCATGGCGATGGCGATACTCGTATGGAAATCCATAAGAGAGGATTACAAATCAGCTAAGGTAGCACTATAGACGCCTATTCTTAAATCAAAAGAAATTCACTGGAAAACGGTTTGGGAAGAAGTAAATAAATACGTCTGGGGATTGGGGTATAAAAAGCAACCAAAAAGTTACGAAAATCACCTCCACAATTAAGAATAGCAAAGATAATTGAGATTGTGGCAACTTTATTCCAAGAGCATACTCAAATCTCATGGAGACAGGAGAAGCCTTTGCCAAATGAAAACCAGACATCACCGCTGAAAAACTCACGCTCGCGTGACAGCGCATTAGGCTTAAAAAAGCACCAGGGCCGGACATGATAATGCCAGAAGTGATCAAACTAGTTAGCTTCATTATTCCAGACAAATTAAGGCTCGTAATTAACGGTATTTTACATGGCGGTAAATTCCCACCAATCTAGAGAAATTCCAAACTAATCCTCCTCTGAAAAGGCAATAAGTCTGTAGACGACTCAAAAGGATACAGACCACTATGCCTGCTCGATGGTTTTGGAAAACTTAGCTACCACGGCTCCTTTGCAATGTAATGAAAAATGCGGCTTTCAGATGTTAGTGTTGTACTGATGTTAAGATTTTTATGCAGGAATCCATCTAGGTAGGTATCATCGCAATACCATTTATTCTGCATTAAGGTGGTGTGCGTACTCAACTACTTTCTGTTTAAAGGGAACTGTATCTTCATTTCACTTTAAACCACTGTGTAACTACTGACCATTTTAACTTAAAAAGTAACGTCTCAGGTTAATGAGTGCAGTGTGGTACCACACAGAAACATTCTGGGTGGCACATCATTTGGTATGAGCAAATGTTGCACTTACAATCAGTTGAACGATTTGCTCGTCTTTATGTCACATTCTTACATAAAAAAGTGTATTTTAATACCGACTTGAACTATGCAATTTAAAATAGATGCTAAAGTTATGTATTATTAATGTAAAATAATGCGGTCTATAATCTCATTGTTTTAATAAAGAACCAAGCTCTTTACTTGATGTAAGAAAAATATGGATGATTCAGTATGACATATTTTATACTATTTCTTGGCTGCTAATTCGAGGCTTTTAGATACGAGTTCAGTATCACTGGATTGTAATTTTTTATAATATTTAACTCATTTCGTGAGAGCTACGGCTCGTTAAATTTCCTTTGTTCTTTTACGATCCCTTAATTCAGAAGTGAAGGAATGCCCTTGACAGGAATTCCATTTGGGTCCAAACGCTCCAATCGTATTCGAATAATTGATTGGCAGAGCAATTTGGGATGATTTCATACATATTTTTGGTTACATATTTGATTGATATTGACATTAAAATTGCAACTGATAATTTCATTGGTGACGTCACCGGAGATGTAATTCCTATTGGTAAGCTTCGCCTTTTATGAAATATAAGGCGAGCGCAGTTACAGAACTAATTTCCTAGTTCTTTTTTTATTTTTTTATTTATTTCCTTTCTAATTCTCCCGTGGCCATGGGTGCTGTAAAGTGCTCCGGGTTAAAAAGTTGTTAAAATTAAACACGATGAAATCCGTAAAAAATTTGTTTTATTAAAGGAACTAATTTCTTCCTTTTTTTTCAAATACGATAGACTATATGTATTGACAGTGCATAACCAGACCCGGAAACCAACGATGCGTTTTTATTGCACAAATGTTAGCTCCAGCTGTTATTCGAACCAATAAAACGCGTCTCAGTATTCAGGTACTCTGACCACTAGGCCAAGCGATCTTCATTATAAAGGTTACTTAAGTACTTAATTACATAATATTATCATTTATGAAAACAGATGCTAAAATTGAGTGGGAGACCTTTTTAAAAAGCTCAGTTCAGCTATTTAAATCAACTTTCATCTCAAAAAAATATACCATGAGGCCTCTCTTTGGCAGTTGTTACATTCTGTTTATTGCATTTATTTAAAATGATTACAGTATTCAGTTAGTACAGTTAGCAAATAATTTATACAAATTCTACAGAAATGATTTCGGCTCAGTTAAGTTGTAGTTGTTAATCGGAAAATATTTCCAAGGTTAAATCGAATTTCCCAAGAAAACACCATTATACGTAGTCTATACGTACAATAAAAGCGTTATTGCGGAAGCTTCAGAACTAAAGTTTCTCCATTAGATTTTATATCATCACTCTGCAGATTCTCATTGGAGTAGGGCCAAATGCGTTTGAGGGTAAACTAAGTTGCATAATTTAATTTGTTGGGAGCACTGGGAGCTGCCTAATTATTGGCTATTAAAGCTAATGCAGTGAGAGGATGATCGATGATCCGGAAGTTAAGATGTTGTGCCAATTCGTAAATGAATAATATCCATGAATATTTCTTTTAATACTTTCTCGATTCTCGATTTCATCGATTTCTCGATTACAATTTTTGGCCGTAAATATGGTTCAAAGTAAAACAAACATTAATTACAAGCAAACCACGTGTAAAATCTTTATTTATATTTAAATTTTTATTTGAATAATTTCAAATTTAGTGTAACCTTACATTACCATTTTACACCAAAATATAAGGATGCATCAAATACCGGTGGTATCCCTTAGAAAAGCTAAAGTCGGTTAATAATAGGTGAATGACTACTTCCTTCAAAACATATTTTAATTAAATTCCATTTTATAAGAAGTTTTTAAATTATATGACTTAATTCACTTTGTAATCCTTTTTCCTTTTTCTTAATCCTTTTTTGATCGACAAATAAGACAGCGTCGTTAATGAGTATTCAATTCATTATTTTCAAAGCATTCACTTGCAAATATCTATTACTTGATTGTGGCGAACCCAGAAAGGCTTTTTATTTAAGTAAAAGACGAGACGATCAAGTCGATCTCCTGATGGTAAATGGTGGATGGACACGACTGCCCATTTCCACTGTCGATGTTACCCGGAACTATTTTTAGTAACTTCTGTGCAGCTGTGACATCTATCGCCAACCATGTATAACTTTGAGAAGCAAAAATAAATATTTAATTAGTCCATAATCGCGCTGTTGATCTTTCTTAAGACGCGTACTTTATATAAAATATCCAAAAGATTAGTGGTAGAAGGAGACACTAAACCACCTCGGATCAGACCACTAAATCTGGCAGTTGGCTACCCTTTTCTCCTTGGCAATTTCAATTTCAGCGTAACTTCGTATTATATTTACATATGTATGTTGGTCTGTCCTATATTACACTATTAAATTGAAAAGAAATTGATCTGTGTCCGGTAATAACTTCACAGACTGTAACTTATTGTGATTTTATAATATTAAAATTTAATTTACATTCAAAGTGTAATAATAACCTTAGCATCCACTTTCAGCCACGGTGAAACCAAGAGGAACCAACACGCTCGACCTATGGTATTGAGCTGGACCGGGAACTAGGTTTTGAGTGGGCTAGGCGAGCCCACTTTAGATACGAATAGGAGGACATCTGGGGGAAGCATTGACACCGCTTACCATGCCTTTAGTAACCTAGGTGGAGTCGCAGCGGAAGAGTTTTGTGATGCGCCGCATTCCTTGTCCTTCGCGACTTTGGCAGGGACGTACCGTTGTTATGGTAGCAGTGGGGCCGCGAAGGGAGTGTAGTGATGGTATTACCTTTGCTCAGCTCTCCCGCCTTGCTAGGATCTAAATGGAGAATGGCCGGCGCTTGCAGGATCAATAATATGTGAGTGGGCCTTCCGTGACCTTGCCAACATGGGGTGATGGTGGAATATTATGGGGATTAGTCGTTGTTAGCCTAACTTAGTCCATCCTTGCCCCGCGATACGAGTATACGTCAGGTATTTCGCCATGAAAAATGTTTGGTATATTTTAGCCCGTACGTGTCACCGTTGATGACTAATGGAACCTGGACGTAATTCTTACCTGTAAATCGTATGAAGAAGGTCAAAATTATTCAGGGAGCTGTGCTGTACTGCTGTGTGTGCTGCTTTCCCGTGAAAAAGAATTCTTACCAATAATATTCGCACAGTAAAACAAGGGCAACCGACATAAATTTAAGTATCACACGCCGCGCACCTCAGACGGTGCATTTTTGAGGTAGTTGTTACACCACCTGTCAGAACCCTGCGATTATTCAGCATATTCGGATTATTCGGCATGCACTATATAAGACAGGCTTCTTATGCCACCACCACACGGCTTATAAATGCAGTAAGTCTAGTTGCGCTCAACGCATTCCTGGTGGTAGGGTCTATGTAGGCGCCCCACAGTGCTAGTTATTTTGCAGAGAAGCAATACTGTGCAAACAGCTCTCGCGCAGTGACAACTAATGTAATAATTACTGGGCATACGGGACTTAATAACTGAAGTCTCGGGGTGACGAGTGCAGTGTCCTGTCATCCAGAAATGTTCTGGGTTACAGATCATTTGTTATGGCGTTGCACTTAACATCGGGTGAACTGTCTGCTGGTTTCGTCACTCTCTTCTATAAATAAAGAAGAAACTACATTATATGCAATTTAGTTAATTTTCCTTCATCGACGAGCAGGCTAATGAAAAGTTTAAAATATTTTACTGGTGCCGGCACAGGGATCGAACTCCACGGTTTCAATAATTGACCATATAATATATTTTTTTTAAATTGAAGAGCTTGTCAGAAATACTTATAACTACTGGTTTTTACAAGTTTAATATATTCGCTTCCATAAATTACAGACTTGGTACAAAGGGTAGAGTTTTCAAACGGTGCAAGCGTGTTGATAACGATCTTTATCCATGTATTATGCAGAAATTCGTTACGGCATTTTATTAAAACAGAGAATTCTTAAGGCGGTATTTTGTTAGTTCTTATATAAAAAGTCACGATATAGAATAGAGCAAAGTATATAATTTAGGTATCGCCCATTAGTTGTCTTCTATATCAACGTCGATATGTTGAAATGTAGCTAATTTAGTAGAGTGCACGAGGATAAATGTCATACTTGTAGTATGTCGGTGACCTCAGTACGATCTTCGGAACCGGCATCTCTGTAACTGTCAAGTGCTAAATTAATGTGGTCGGTCGTGAACGACAACATGTTAAGGAAACCTGCACGTTTGATAAATAAACAATATTTCAGGAACATTGTTAATACGAGTATTATTATTATCTGTTGGAACTGAGGCACTCTGTCCTTGCCTCATTAGTATCTTAAACACGAGATCATTTACATTCAAGATAAAAAGAAATAACTACCTAATAATTAGTTTTTGACATGTTGTATAAATAAAAATAAAACTTCAAATAGCGTCAAGGAAAGATTCTGTTATAACACATCAGTCAAGGAAAGTTAAACCATAAATCTTCAGGCATTATCATAACTAAATATTAAGTGTAATCTGCATTAACCATTACTTTTATTCACAGTTCTTGGACTTTGTCCAAGAAATATTATTTGAAATTCCGCTACAGATTTGTAGCTATATGCTAACGTTGGCGAAAAATCTAGAAAAAAATAACACGTTGATCTTTAGATTAAAAATATTATGAAGCTCCGTAGCCGTAACCGAAACTATCGGATATCCGAAATAAAAATCTATCCGAAACCGTAACTGAATCTGATAAAAAGTTTTGAATAATTTCGGATATGGTCTGAGTATTAATGAAACATGTTATGACAGGTTTTCACTTGGCCGAGCCGACATCCGGCACACTTTCCCCGTCGCTTGTATCGTTTAGATAGTTTTATTATTTGTATTACATTACTCATATCCATAACATCCCTCTTTCTTTAGATATTGGCCTAAGTTATAATTTGTCCTCAGGATTTCAAGATATGTAGGCAGGTCGGTAAATTTCTGAGTTACATCACCATAAGAGATATAGAAGTTAATATTTATCAATAATTTCAAAATCTATTAAGGCCTACCGATTTTTTAGCAGATATGAGATTTTGCTGTGTCATGAATTTAATTATTATATTACTATTAGCGTATAAAAACTGGTAATAAATGAAAGGGCATTGTAACGCTTCCTAATTAGAACGACATTTTTCCAACATTTCTGAGTGGCACCACACTGGGATTGTCAACCTCAGACATCAGTTCTTAAGTCTTTTATGCTCAGTAACTACACTAGGTGCCCTTAAAACCGAAACACGCTAATGTTTGCACACTACTGTTTCACAGCAGAAAAACTGGTACCTAGAATGATTCCTGTATAAGGATCCTACCACTAGTAATTATGCTCAGTCTTAATATTGGATTAGATTGGAAAGCACTCAGTAAATTAAATTATCATTATTACATTAGGATTATTTTACAGAAATCAGACAGACACAGCACAACAGAAATACTTCATAGAATATAAAATTTGTTTTTGGATGAAAGTGACAAGACGAGCAAGTTGTTCACCCTTAGACATCAGTTCACGGTTATATAATGGAACAATGCAGCATGTTTAATGGGCATGTTAAAGTCGGGAACGATTCGGGTATCTTAATATTATAAATTATATCATATTTATTTATTAGATTCATCGATATATCAATACAAGATAGAGTTTTTAAAATAAGTGAAGATATTAAGTTAGTTAATAGAATCAGGCATTACTTTGCAGAAATAATTTAATGGATTTCCACAAAGTAACACCTGATTTTATTAACTATATTAAATTGGCTAGCACGGCCGAACAGGCAAGACTCTACATTCACGCTATTGTGGGAGGGAGGGCGGTGCTCTTCAAAACTAGGTAAAATACACTATTTTTCATTTTCGCATGCGGATCTTAACAAAGTAATTTTCCTTCTAAATTTGTTAAAGATATTACGGTAAATGTAACCTTAATTAAAGGTAAACACAGAATGCAACAAATACAGTT
>DWIA01000276.1:0-11826 GCA_018248195.1 Archon apollinus
TTTCATTATGTGTATGTGTTTATATCCTGTGTGTGTCTTTCATCTCTTTGTGCTTAGCCAATAATTTTTTTCTTTAGTTTTCTTTCTTTCAAGGATTCTTAATTCACGATAATTTAAATTAACTTTATTATTGCATCGTAAATCAAGCGTTACTTCGCTGAAATTTATTACAAAATGGGAGAGAAACTAAATTAAATTGCTGAAATCCATGCCATGATTTATTACTGTGTATTATCTTGTTGTTTTCAACTGCTCCATTGTTGAAACCGATATACAAAAAACGTCCACGTGGCCTAGTAGTTAGAGAACCTGACCATTGAGCCGCTAGTGATGGGTCACATAAGTTGACTCCGGCTAAGGTCCTCAGCCGGGGTCAATATTTGTGGGAAAACACAAACTGATGGTAACTTACAACAGTAAACAAATAAAGTTTAGCCTATAAATGTCACACAGACCTCCTCTCATATCTGACAGGGTTTTTGAGCCGGGAATAGTCCGCCACACTGCTCCAATGTGGGTTGGCGGATTTCACATGTCTTCGAAATTTCGATAGAATTAGGTTGAAATTTGGTCAGGAAAAATTAAGTTATCTCATTTGAAAATGTAATTTATATGTAGTGTAAATGTAATATAAGGCCTTTAGGACGCCCTCATGTGCCCTTCGCACGTTTAATAAAATTAATTACTCGAAAGAGTTTATATACATAAACCAATTAAGTGCCATGTCGGTCTACAGTGACCGACCTCAAAGTAAACCAGTATTCAGTATATTGAAACAGAACATCAGTATACACATATAAGAAAATAGTAAATGTGTGTACATCATATACCCACGTCGCTCTCTCCGAGTCGGGTATAATTAAAACTTTGTGAATTCATGTTCATGCTGAACATACATATAAATGCACAGTGTCTTTGGACCATGTGTTTGTGCCGTTTTATGCCCGGATCTGTCTAGATATTACTGCAGAGTCAATTATTCAGGCACTAGTGTGCAAACATTACTTTGTTTCAGTCTGAAAGCCACAGACAGACAGTGTAATTACTAGGTATATGAGACTTAATAACTGGTACAGAAATGTTCTGGGGGACACAGCGTTTGTAATGGGTAGATGTTGACTTAATTATGTAAGCTTCAACGTCAACCTTACATAAAAAATAACAAAGGGCGAACTTAATGCCTTAAGGCATAGTCTACCAGTTAACCCAGGATGTGGTGTGAACTTACTATCAGATGAATGATTTGCTCATCTCGACAGTTTCTTCCTTAAAAAAATGGCAATGTAGTTTTAGATGCTGCACTGAATACCCTGGCTTTATTATGAGCCTGTCCATTCTTCTCTTTAAGCCACTTCTAACGGACGGATAGACTGATGCAAGTAAATTATTCCAGGCCTCTGTTTTACTTATTATGTATAGCAAAGCAAACACTTCGTCCGAATGCTGGGTATATCTATATCTATGTATAAATATAACCCGTAGAATACAGAAAGACTGAACACCTTTCTCCTTTGTTCGAAGCTGGGCACACTGGTATTAACCACAACAGGGTCACCAATAATCCTCATGGCACTTCTCTACACTGATTTCAAAGCTGCTATTTGATATTAAGCAGCATTAACGCATATGTGTCAGCAGTACTCTACAGCCAACAGTGCCCGTGCTTTGGCGTGGTTAGAAGCTGTGGCGGAGTAAAATATCAACGCACTTTTGCAAAAACTGCCAGCTTCCTTACAGCTGCTTTCGCTTTAGTCCCAATAAGCCCCCCGAAGACGAAAACATGATTTCGACTCCTAATAACTGATGGCGGTTGGTGTATTCTAAAGACACATTCTGAAAAGAAGCATGGCAAACGGGCTCCTTATAGCGGTGTTTTGATGGTATTAAATCTCACAAGACTGGTATTGCCTCAGTAATAGCGTATATATTTAAGTATGTATATTTTATTTAATAATTTCTCCTACTCGACGGCACCCACAAAAGACTCTTTTCGAGATGATCTGGTAGTCGCCTGACATGCTAAATTGGCCGTTTTATAAACCTTTTATTCAAAACAAATAGATATATTTCTAAGAAAAATAATGTTAACAGTGTTTTTTTTTTAAATAGCAAACCGTTTTTCTTTATTTCTTTCTAAAAGATCTCTCTTTTTAATACCGGTCTTAAAAGACTACGCGGACGTACTGTAATTTTCCTAACTCCTTGCAATTTAAGCCTATGTTCAAAGAAATGGTGATCATTAGACGAAAGAATGATCTTCAAGTGATTTACTGACTTCGTGTCAGGAATAACGCGCGCTATTCGAGCCAAAAGAATTTCAAGGATTTGTTATATTTCTAGAATTAGGGCGAAGTATTTTTGTTACGTATCCGAACATATCAGTTCGTAAAGATTCAATATGAGTGGATATGTTTTCTGAACAGATTTTTTTTAGATTCAATATAAATAAAATTATTAATACAATTTACCGACGGGTTAGTCTAACTTCAACCAAGAAATCAGTCGATGATTTGACGAAACGAGCAATACGTTCACCCGATGGTATGTGCAACGTCCGCTCATTACAAGTGCTGTGTCTACCAGATAATTCCTGTGTGGCACCATACTGCACTCGTCAGCCTGGGACGTCAGTTCTTAAGTCTCGTATGCCTAATAATTACGCTAACTCTCAGTACCCTTTAAACCGAAATTCAGTAATGTTTACACCCTACTGCTTCACGGCAGAATAACTGGCCCTGGGGTGGTACCTACTTAGACGAATTCCAGCATAGAAATCCTACCATCGATCTTCTCGTCAACCATGCCTCGAAGTCTTAAAAAACACTTTAACAAAGAGAAAGGCTCTCAAGTAGCAACAAAATGTGTACGTACGACCTTTTACATTTTGTGGGAAGTCGATGGGTTCAGTTGCCTCAGGACCATATATAGTGGCATCTATGGCGGAGGCCTAAGTTGGGCAATAGATTTATACCAGGTTGAGATGATGAATGATATTTTATTTGGTTTATTATATTTTATTACTATGTATGTTAAAATTTACACTGTTAAGTGACCATGCAGCGTTTTTTAGGTAGTTCAACGATAAAAGCAGACCAATACCAATGTAACTATAATTGGGTAACGAAATTTTGGAAACTTTAGGCTACCGTAATCACATGTGTTATCATAAAAGTTACAGCCTATAAAAATCGCAATGCTCAGCCCATACTACCCATGGCCGAGGAAAGCCATTCGACATCGAGACCATGTGGCAGAGCCCCGAAGAAAAAAGAAGACTTTGTAATTTTTTTTGGGAAAGTGACGAGACGAGCTAAACTTCGCTGATGGTTATTGCAACGTCCGCCCATAACAAATGCTGTGTCACATAGAACATCATATGCCCAGTAAATACACTAACTCTGAGTGCCTTGTGTACACACTTTTTTGTGATATTGCAAATTTTACAGGAGCGAGTTTTAAAGTTTTTTAAATGTTTCGCTAATAATAAGTTATCACGTGAAATTTGCTGCAACAAATTACAATACAAACAACGTTTGTCAAATGAATAGTTTAAATTTAGTAACAGTCAGCAGTTTCACTGCATACAAATGCTTCATTTAGGCCCCCGTACTCTAGTGAACCACATAAAGTACGCAGACAAAACGTTAGGGAAGAGGCTACCTATACATTTGATATACATCGGTTAATTAAGTGGGTTGAGCAGTGGGAAAATTGTCCTAACATTCACAACGAAATGATGTCTTATATTTACGCGGTTACATTTTATTGAACGCAACTAAAAGGATTATATTATGGATATAATTGCGTTATAACTATATTTTCTCAAGGTTAACAGGACCCATAGTCTAGCCGTGCTAGCTCAGGGCTTTAAATTTCATTGTATGCAAGTTTCTTGGGTTTGATTTGCAGTGACGGTACCACTAAATTTGTTTATGGCAATTAAAAGTGCTGATTTACTACGTGCTTTGTCACGTGCTTGACGGTGAAGGAAAACATCGTGGGGAAACCTGCATGTCTAAGAAATAAAGAAATATTTCGAGGACATTTGACGTCCGCCAACCCGCATTTGAGCAGCGTGGCGGACTCTTACCCGCTCCAAAACCCTTCTTAGAAATGAGAGTTGGCCTGTGCTCAGCAGTGCAACACTTATAGGCTTTACTTTTCGACTCATATTCACGATAATACTGTAGTGTTAGACAACATAATGTCGTAGTAATACCGACTACATTAAGCTTTTAATTATTATTTTGGTCCGATCTGAACGAACGTCTTGAAGCCCTACAGTGGTACGGTTGATTTAATTTTATTAATATGCTAACTTGTGCCCGGGATGCGTTGCAATGCCTCTTTTAATGGTTTTGTAGTTCTAAGTAGGTATATACATAGATATAGTTATAGGAAACCTATCAACCACAACGCTACACTTTCATGTATAAATTAAATAAAAGGCTTTGATTTTATATTCATTAAATTCACGGAAGTGCCAACAACAACTGTATAAAGTTTTAACTCAATTGGACGAGCGATATGCGCAAGCATAGAAGACGAATAATTATCAAATGCAACAAACGCGCCACCTTTTGTAAAGTGTTTGTACTAATTTAAAAACTATTATGGAATTGCGCACAATAACACACCAAAGGTTAACCACAGTTGCAAAAGTGGGCAAACCCCAAGTCCCAAGTCGATGCTGGTACGAAACTATCATCTCTGTTGAAATAGGGATATGTTTTCAATTTCAATAGTCTCGCGAATCCTACTTGGCAGACGTCCATTTTCTTTTGCAAGGATTTCTAGTTGGATGTAGGGCGTCTAACTCCTCAGTCCTTCCGTGACCATGAGTGCTGTAAAGTGTACAAAACTTCGAAAACAGTTTAAATAAAACGCAATAAGTAAATTATAGTTTTAATCTACTTCGGGGAGAGTCCGTCACGCCGCTCCAGTGCGGGTTGGCAGAGTTCATGTCATGTCCTCGAAATTGTTTTTTATTTCTTAGACGTTCAGGTTTCCTCACGATGTTTTTCCTTCACGCTCGAGCTCGGTGAATCAGCATTTAACAATTTTAATGACACCGGTACCGGGAATAGACCATAAGTCACTAATACAGGATACTACAGCCCCTGAGTTACTACGGCTGCAGCAGATAGATTGATGATGTTCTCCAAGCCGATTTTCGTCCACGGCGACAACTACCGAATATACTATCGGAAGCTATCAACTGCGCAGGAGATATTATAGTGACACTAGTGTACGCGCAAACGCATGGGCACTCACTCGTCCTAACCGACCCGTACCCAGTGTAGCGCTCATGCGATAAGGTCGGAGGTAGGCTTGGATGTATTATCAGAAACACAGGAAAAATCAAATCACAACACAACCAGACCCGAAAACCAACAATTTGTGTTTTTACACAAATGTTGGCTTCGGCTCGAATTCGAACCCAGGACCCGTGGCGTAGAAGTCAGATACTCTAACAACAAGGTCACGCGGTCGTCAAATTAATTCTTAAATATTAAGAGTCTGTTAGGTTACCTTTGTTTAACGCTCAGTCGGTGAACTCCGGCCTTGGTGAGCCAATCTCAATATCGCCGAGACAATCTCATATCTGTCAGTAGAACGTTTACTTGCCTCATATAAGAAACACAATATAATGCGTTGTTACGGAATATTTATTTCATAATGGCAATTAAAAGTAATATTAATTTGTCCTTAACAAAATGACGTAGGTACCTTGTATCACAGAGGAGTGATTCAGAGAGTAAGTGATTTTGTCTTACTAATCTTATTTTTTTTTATAGAAGAAATACAAGTGACGAGCAAATCATTTACTTGATGGTGAGTGCAACGTCCGCCCATAACAAACGCTTACAAAACGTGTTACCTTGAATGTTTTTGTGTGGCATAACACTACACTCGGCACCCTGAGACTTAGTACGAGTAGTAGACTTGTAGACGACATTGAGAAGCGTACGAAATTGCTCATTCGTCATAATCGCGCTACTGAAGTTTCTTAAGACGCGTATTATATGTACAACATCCAAAGACTATTGGTTTGAGAAGAGGTCCTCCCCAGGTCACACTATCCGATTTGGCGGGTAACTACCCTTATCTATTGGCTGTGTCATCCGCAAAAGAACTTTATAATTCACTTTATTTGTATTGTTTTATTTGAAATTGACTTATGTTTTCTTAATTCTATTCCATCAAAGCTGTCGCTGCACCCAATGTATGTACTCACCTGAAACAAGAAAATTTGATTTATTGTATTATCACTGAATATAGGTAAATCGCCAATAGGTGATGGATTATGTTACTTTTATGATTATGTGATTATATATAGATTATATATAGGATAATGGTCTACGAAAATTAACAAAAAAATAAGTCAAGTAGTTAACAGAATTTGTAACCATGTGACTTAAATTCCTGTGTTCTAAAGCAATAATTGTTACTGTCGCTTTCACCTACAAAATTATAACTTTCACCTACTTATTACCTTAAAATTAAACCTAAACAAAACTAAATAAATAAATGAAGAATGTTCGTGGTAGTGGGATTTGTAAGCTGGTCTCTGCCTAAGTAGGTACTACCGCAGCGACATTTTGTTGTTAAGTAATAGTGTACAAAGACTAATGTGAGGTTTTAAGGGGACAAGCCAGATGAGTTACTGGGCATATGAGACTTAAGAATTGATGTCTCAGAGTGACGAACGCCACTGCGAAAGTGTGGCGAAAGGTGTCATACAGAAATATGTTGGTGATCCATCAGGTCAAAAATTTGCTGATCTCGTCTGGTCACTTACTTTAATAAAAAAAGAATGAATGAGTATTCTTTCTTTCTTAAACGTTAAATTTTGTAATATAATAAATGTACGTTTCTTCGAATTCATTTACAGTAACATAAAGCAGACTGTAGGCGTGTGAAGTGATAATGAGCGAAGAGGCGCTCGTGACGAAGTAATGGCAACATCTGGAGTCTCGCTAATTGATTGCTTTGATGTTCACTTTGAGTATCTGCCGCGTTAGGGATTCGTTATAAATATCTTCGTAATTCAATGGCTATAATATATTTTCATTTTATAATTCTTTAACTGGCTCTTTCTAATGCACTAAATCAAAACTGCATCATATAGCACGATGTATTTGTCAATTAATCAATTTCCTTTAGAGAAGTTTATGTTGGAAAATGAACATCAACGGCTTGAAGTCCAAGTGGCTTGTCGGTAATACTAATCCTGATGATGTTTTTTCATGGAAGTACGTGACGAGACGGGAAATATTTTCACCTGATGGTAAGTAGAGTGTTTGCCTATAACAAATGCTGTGCCGTACAGAAGGTAACTACACTGTGTTCGTCCTGAGACATCCGTGCTTAAGTCTCATATGGCCAATAATTTCAGTAGCAATCAGTGACCTTCAAACCGAAACACTGAAACATTTGCACTCTGCTTTACGGCAGAATAACGGGCACCGTGGTGGTACCTAACTAGACGAATTCCTGCATAGGAATCCTTCCAGCAGTATAGATGAAAATAAATAATCATATTGTATACATAAACGGTGTCAGATACGGTGTTCAACCTAATGAAGATAACTCCGTAGTCGAAATCGATCAGGAAGAGACCATGGCCATGGACTGGATCACTGCTATTTGATGTCATCAGTATTACTATAATTAAGTCACTGTTGCCTTAAGTTTAACTGTATTATTCACAAATAATAATTAATACGTCATCATCAGCCCATCCCTTGTCACATCACTATTGAACATATGCATATCCGATATATTATTAATATTTATTAGTGTAAAATGTGGTTAAACTGGAATTAACCGATTTCAGACGAGCATTATTCCTACGACTATAAAGTCACATTCTGTTGTTCCGCTTCGAATTGCTAGTAACAAAGAGCGCGAAACGAGCGTTCAATGCACCAAAGATAATGCATCAAATATCTAGGTCTAGAACATAATTCGCATGAACCGTTTCTCTGAATAATTCAACGTTTGTTGTTCTTCATTCAACGTGTATAATTTTTTATGATAATTATATCAATGCTGAGAAAAATCTCAAATGACCATTGTTACGATCCAATTTTGTGAAAACTTGAGAGTGTTTATTTAGTAGACTTAAGAACTGATGTCTAATGGTGATGAAAACAGTGTTACAGAGAAATGTTCTGGGTGACACGGCAGACGTTGCTAAGACGTTGGTAAGATGTTTCAAAATTTCCAATACATCCCTGCTGGGTTTAGGGCCGATATTTATATGCTCGAAAAATATAATGATCTTTATAGAATGATACCCGTGGGAGATATGAGAATTTAAATAATTTGCTGAACTCATAGGTGTCAACCCTGTTTTACAGCTGATCGAAGTAACGAGATATCATGAAGTAAATCTGTTAGTATGGTTCCGGTTTCTTTCAACCTTATAAATAGCTACAACACTAATACACGAACTAACAGGAATAGAAAACGTATTTTGAATTTGTCTGGTAAGCAAACGCATCGACCTTCTGAGTAAAGTTTGACATAATAAATAATTTTAAAGTTTTGTATTAAGTTTTTTATCAGATAAAAGTAGCATGGATGGGCGTCGGCATGTTATATGAATTATGAAACATTTTGCATAAAAATTAATATGAATAAAATTAATTATATTACATTCTCGCATACTCAAAGTGCTGTTCTCCTGAGCTACCATGGCTCTGTTTGGTGAAACATAAAATAATAGCGCAGTTTACTATGTAGACAGATGAGATCAAATAAAGTAACAAATGCCACACACACTTCAGTTTAATGGCGACCCATCAACGTAAGGGTGCACTTTTGATATACAAAGCGCATTTTCTATTGTTTCATTTTTACTCGACGTACACTTACTTTATGGATTCGTATATCAAAATATAGAAACGGAATGTATATCCTACATATTGCGTTATTAATTTTAGAAACCCATTATAGTAAGAAGATAAATAAGGTTACTTTACTAAGATCCGAGTGCAATATTAAAAATAGCTTCCCATAACTACGAGAATCTTTGCATGTCAAAATTATAATTTCTTAGTAGTTTGGAATCTCTTTTGAATCTTAATATCAACACCAATTCGAAGAATTAGACTTTCTTAGAGAAGCACTGGCAAGAAACTCTGAAGTTCATTTTTTTCCATTGTTATAATACGTAATGTCATTTATAAATTACACTTTTCAATTACAACATCATATGAATTCTAGCCAGGGGGTCTGTAGAGTAAGAGCTACTCGTATTTGCACACACCTTTGTCCTCTATATAATGATCTGTTTCATAAGACGTTTTTTCTTATAATGTCTTCTTAACTAATTTTTGAAAATGATGTCAATCTTTGCCGTCACATTATTTTTTCTATTATAAAATTTTATATTTCTGCTAAGAAAAGACTACTTACGAGTAGTTTTGTAACCAAAACCTCGAAAGCTCTTGCGTGTTACTTCAATCCATACTACAGAATATAGTCAATTTAAATAAGTTTTTGTTTAAATTTTTGCTTTTTCATACATGAGATAGTATAAAGGTTGCAGTGCCACAAAACTACATCACTGATATGAAACAATACTCGTACACACCCCGTAAAATTTAGAGTGGGATACGTGTTGCCGCATACTGGGACATTTTTAAGTATTATATCTGCGACAGACAGCCATCGAGTAAGAATTATTACGTCTACAACTCTATAAATATACAACATCTAACCAATTAAATATCTAAGTTTTATGCCAATTCCCCGTCAGACGGGGCGAATTTGACTAATCCTTCCAACTCTGGGTACACTGTTCCAAGAGGAGTCTATTCCAAGATACTGGACAACGTATAGTCTTATGATAATGACAAATACACCATGATTACGCCATTCGTTTCACAATAAATTTATGTTAGCGAGCCATCTAGGGCAATGTGCCCTTAAAGTAAGTGCAGCTAATTAATAAAATGACCGAAACCACAATGAAGTCTCTCAATCATCTGCAATGAATCTGTAAATTATTAAACGCTACCTTTGATTTAAACCTGGACGATCTGCTAACAATTAATACCAGATTTTCATCGTGGGCCGTGTAGGACCATTTACTCCATGCAAAGATGAGATGGCTCATTTATTTTGATGTGACCACGTACGCCTCATTTGTTTTATTCCGCGCAACCGCTCAACCTATCGCATTCTACCTTCTGAGCCATCAGAGGCAGAAAATGTAAACTCTTGAAACATTTCCTTCTACGGTCAAAAAACGATTAGAAAGGCAATATCCGAGCCTCTGCAGTAGCAATGGATTAGCCAACGTAATCCTCTAATTAGTAGTCCTTAGGTTAAACGTCTATACTTAGGTATTGTCAAATGGGACATGTTTAACTTAGTTTGAATTAAATTAACACGTTTATCTTCGTTAAAATATTCGGAAAAACCACGAACGTGACTGGAAATATGTCAGATGTTAAAGACATACGTTCATCAACGCAGTTCTAATTTTTTTTATGAAATAAAGTGATGAGACGAGCAAAACGTTAACTTGATGGTAAGTGCAACTTCCGCCCATTACACATGGCACTTGTAATGGGCGGAAGTTATTATTTAACCAGAAAATTCCTGTGGCACCATACTGCACTCGTCACCCTGAGACGTCAGTTCTTAATTATTACGTATGCCCAATAATTACGCTAACTCTCAGTACCCTTCAAACCGAAACTCAGTAATGTTTGCACACCACTGTTTCACGGCAGAATATTGGCACTGCGGTGGCATCTACCTAGACAGATTCTTACATAAAATCCTACTACCGGTGAATACTTCTTCTTCATCATCATCGGCCTGTTAGAACTTTAATGCTAGACTTAAGCCACTCCTAAGAAAGTGGGATTAGCTGTTGTCAACACGCTAAGCAGGTGGAGTGGTGATGGCATTACCTGACTACTCACACCTTAGACGTTGCTGCCTGTCATTTGTGTGACTTATTTGAGATGGCTATTCCGCCAGCAAGCTGAAGTGACAGTAGTCCGGTCTATATAGCTCGTAGAGTCGATAATCGTTGGGGAAGAAACATTATCGAGTGGCAACGTCGTACATGCAAACTCAGTGAATCGCGATCTCCGCACTAGACAGAGCGACGATCTGCATGGTAGAGTGAGGTGGCTTCGGACCTTGTTTTGGCAATCTATGGTGGAGCTATATATTCAACATTCGAACATTAATTAAAATAGAATTTTCCTGACGGTCTTCTAAGAAGAATTTAACACTTCCGAGATGAAAACAGGTGGTAGGGAAGAAAAGCAAGAAGTCAATGAGTATTATGTACATTATATATAATTAAGGATATAATTCTATTCTATTCTGTTCTTCGCCGAGGTCCTAGCTTCGAATACCAACCGAGGCCAACCTTTGTGCTTAAATATATATTGTTGGTATTCGGGCCTGGTTGAGTTATAGTTGTCCCCGTTTGGCCTTAATTCAAATAATATAAAATAAATGAACAGAATAATTATTTAAGTGACTTTTGAAAGCAACGAAAAGTGTGTATTTATTGAAATTTGTAGTCTATTAATTTTGAGTTTTATGTTACATGTTAGTGTCATGGTGTGGAGTGTCGTTGGATAGGTCATTCAAAAAATTACAGATGCGTGAAGACGATTTCTCGATTCAGGGATCCCTTTACGAAATATTAAGCTTTGAACTTCTAAGCTTTAATATACTGTATCTATTAAAGCTTAGAACTACAGAACTTCTACTGGTGGTAGGATTCTATGCAGAAATCCGTCTAGGTAGGTACCACCCCAGGGCCAGTTATTCTGCCGTGAAGCA
>DWIA01000277.1:0-11823 GCA_018248195.1 Archon apollinus
ATATTATATTATTATATTTTAATAGCTTTAGGATTACAATTTGTGGTTAGTATTTTCCTATTAGAATCTAATTGGATGTCATGAGATATCCACTTTATTTTGAATACAAAATGCTCCAATCAAAGATATATTTGACTCAGCTATGATCTGACATTGTATTTCAATTAACATTTAAAAGTTGTGTTTTAGTTTTTAATGTTGTATCTTATAATACTGTATATTAGTGCCATAATGTTGGTAATTTTTGTCTTTACTTCCTTTAATATGCATGTGATGTAACACTTGTGCAATAATATACAGACACTGTGTCAGAGACATTGGACAATTAGAATACATCCGGAATAGAAAATCACAAAATTTTTGTTGCAAATTTCTATTGTTGATGAATAAACACTACTGTGTTTATCCATCGACTTCTCTAAAAACAGGAGGTGTCCCGCTGATATCATCAAGTCCTCAGGTCTGATATCTGGGGTCATCCTTATAAGAGTATAACCCTACACTTCATTCCAAGGTTGCCATTTTCTAATTATTATCCTCACAATACTATATTAACAGTTAATCTAACAATTTGTGGGAACTTTCGAAAACAGATTGTAGGCACAGCTCAGAAGCAATATCTGCTATAGTGTTTCCAATAGGGCATTGTCACCTTTCATGAAGATTGTGAACACTTTTACATGCTTACCACACAGTATACTTTCAATATTGTCTAAGATGACTATTAGCACTAATAAACAACAGTATAAATCTAGAGCCGAAAGTAATAGGCATAACATTATAATCATTATAGTAAGAGATCATAGTTGACTAATTTATTTATTTCTGGAAATAGTAGTGACATATTTTCCAGCGTCAAGTAACACACAGGTACAAATATATAATCTTCAAGCAGGAAGACTTCAACTTTTCAATCAATAGTAAAATGATAGTTAACTTTTACTGAAGGTTTGCTGGACTGATTGAGAGAAAATGAATAGTACAATTCATGTGTTCAATTGATTTTTATAATCACTGTACACACAATCACAAGCACTTGCTGCATAATTAACTATCAATATTATACATTAAATCTCAAAAAATATACAGAAATTATAAAATACAGTAAAAACATAACTGCCACTTTTCAGGCTGGTGCTATATAGTTGACTTTTCTTTGCTTCAAATTATAATATTAAATTGACAATTCCTTAAAAACACACACCAAAATTACATTCTGTAATTAAATAGTAAATAAAAAAAACTGCATTCCAATACTAAAAGAAATTGATGTATTTTAAACAACTTTATGTAAACTGAACAGAGCATGAAAGGTAAACAGAATATCATTTAAATTTAATTAATATACATTCCTTAGTTTTCTGTTAATTCAACATCATGTAGGCTTCAGTAACCTTTTTTTGTAATCTCAATTGGCTGAGAAAATTACAGACCATGCAATCATAATTACTTGTTATGCGTTGAAAAATGTTTTAACAACATTTTTAAGCACTTGTATAATGAGGCAATTAATATCTTCAATTAACATATAAGTGAGATTTCAGTAAGGTTATAAAGCACCTTAAAATTAGTCATAAAGTGTATTTGAGATGATTGATAACAGCTGTTTAGATTTCTGACGGATTGCTGGGCTGGTCTGTTCACCTCCATTATTGTGTATGACATTGGATTCGGAAATCTCTCACACACAGAAATGTTTTGGGTGACAAAGCATTTGTTATGGTCAGGCGTTGCAATCAGGTGAAGAGATCTGCTTGTCTCATCACTTTCTTTCATAAAAAAGTGAACAGCTTACTGTCACACACAACCACTTTGAAAGCCAGTAGTGCTATTTCATAGTCTCTTAAGAGATGTCAATTTTAACTTATCTGCATTTGTTATTGCGGTTTTTCTTAACTCTTTTTAGAAACCCATTGACCTGTATAAATAGTTTTTTGCCTGCTCTTTTTAAGTTTTCATAAATTTGAATTGAATAAACTTTCTATAGTTATTTCCACACCATAATGTCTTGGTATTCTACTGTAGTTAGATGATTGCTGCCAAGCTATTTCTATATCTTTATATTTATGTTACCATTGTTATTGTACATTATTTTGTATTTGGAAATGACTTAAAAGAGATTGCCCGCTGGGTTTCCTGCTGGTTCTTCTTAGGACAGAGACATTTTTTGCGTTAAAAAAATTGACTTTCAATAACTCAATGTAAGTATTGTGTAAATAATCAATATTGAATAAAAATTTTCTATTCTATTCTGTGTGATGTCAGTATAAGAAGTTTGTGTAATCCTGTGGATGTTGTAAGAGTCGAATGAGGCCTGTAAATGTAAGTTCTGGGTGACGTAGACATGTGAAGGGCAGTAGCGTCTAAGGTGTGAAGAGTTTGGTACTGCTGCGACAGCTGCACAGCACAGCAGTCCAGCAGAGGACTTGGCGGCGCTGGTATCAACAGGAGGCTGAGGAGACTGTTTCTCTGTGATTAAATGTAATAAACGTCCATCAACACATGTATGTTCTTACTTGAAGAAATATTTTACTGTTTTTTATTTTGTCTCGATATCAATTCCGCAAATATTTGCGAATACGGGCGCGTTGCGAAAATGCTAATCGCTTAGACACGGCTGCAACACCAGGAAATGTTCGATGCCACGTTTTTGCCAATTGTTGTTGTTATTCTTAAGTGTTTATTATTCTGTGTAATTAGTGTTAATAAAATTAACATATTTATTTTAGTACCATCTTCATCAGCATTTCGTTGAAAAACTAAATATGTGTTTTAATCCATTTGCGAAGTAATTAAACGGTGTTTTATGAACTTATGTTAAGAATTTGTTCCCGGCGTTCATCAGACTTCGTTCTCACGACAAGGTCAAGTTATGCCGGATAGTTTTAGCTTTAGTGTATTCCGACAGAACAGGTTTTTGTGAGATAGTGCACGAGAGAATAGTTGTATATTCGATACATTCAAGAGAATGTGACGATCTGTTATTATTAATAAATAATAATATTAAAATATACATTGGGTCGTCTTAAAATATGTTTAACATTATTTAATAAAATATTAAAGACCAATTATCAAGAGAAAACAATAATATTTTTAATTTTATTTCACGACATAAAGGTTCAGTTCTTAGTGAAACTAAACTTAAAAATCACCAAAAATTGTTCAAAACGTTTGTATATTCAAAAGAGAGTATTTCATAAGAATACAATGCAAATGAATTACAATTAATTCAATATAAACTGATTTTATGACAACGAACATATTAAGTATTTCATATATAAGAGGAAAGTGTTCATGTAAATAATAAAACTTATTAATTCAATAACCCAAAAAATATTAGTCCGAGAATTAAAATACTATTTTTCAGTACAATACATTATACAATATATTATTTATTATTACGGTCTACCCTTTAATATATTGTTCAGAAAAATAGTATTACCCATATACAAATTTCAGTTTGAACAAAATCCAAGAACTTCGATTTTTTCTTCTAACTAGCCTGCGGAGGCACACCGAAGTATTATATACCGTAGTATTTAGTACCGAAGTATTGTTGCATTGCGTGAATGTCCCACAGTATGGTCATATGTTAGGTAAGGTCTATGATAGAAAAGTAATAATATAGAAGGTCTCAAAGATGTAAAAGCATTATAATAATAGAATTGGGACTTGAAAATATTAAGACTGAGTTGCGTGAGACTTCCGTACCGACATGAAGAGTCCGCGGTAAACGCAGACTCGAACCGATATGTCTTATTGCTAGGCATATCATCTTAGCGCTGGTGGTAAGCGAGACTGTTGTAGTAATACGACTTACTCGTGAACATCGCGCACCCCTGCCGTTTGTGGTCGGCGTCTTACTGCATTACACTATGACACGTCGGTTATCTTACGGTTCAGGTAGAATGTGTTTGGCAGCACTCCGATGTTACAAGCATACGCATACTCATACGCCATGTCTTAGTGCGTCAGCTCTATGATACATGGATATTGTGTCACTAGGGGCTTTGTGGCTTGCTACTATGACACGTTGGTGGTGGTTTTAGTTCACAACTTTTACCAAAGTCAATATTTATCATATTGTTGCTTTGTGTGTAACCATGTACTAGTCGCATAGATGATTACTGTTACTTGCAGTATTGTGTCTTGTGGTGGTTATATGGTTGAGCTGCGTCAGTACCTATGCGACTTATGGTTCTGGTCGATAGAGGTTTTGCGGGTGTAGATGTCTGCTGGGATTGTATGGAGGCCATTGTTTTGGCGTGTGCCCAGCGATAGTCGTAATAGTCGTAATCGACGTATGCCAAAACCGTGCGACGTACATTCACTAAGACTGGATTTAGCTGTATACTTGTATGACGACTACACACAAATATTGTGAGCCCTTTACAAGGGCAGAGGGATTAGTTTGTAAGTTAGTGTTCGGGCACTGCCTATGACTTACGACTGCTCTGGTGGATTTTCATATTTCCAAGAAACACCTAAAAGAACTAGTTACTAACAAACACAACGTTATAAAGGTCCTACATAAGACGATGACGCATTTTAAATGTTTTATATTAAACAGCCTAACGAAATTTAATCTTTGAAAAGATCTAAAAGTAAGATCAACTGAATCCCTGGTCACGAATATTTTATTTTATTCTTATATAGCGGGAGATAGTCAAAAGACGATTGCGATGTCGGTGTCAGACACTCTAAGACAGGTAATACGTATAAGAGACGAAAAAATTATGTTCTTTTTTTGTTGAAGTTGGTGCCGACGAGCAAATCGTTCAGCATACTCGTATGGTAAGTGCAACGTCTGCCCACAATAAATGCTATGCCACCCAGAATATCTCTGTGTGGAATCATACTGCGCTCGTCATGCTCAACTCGTGGTGGAGCTTCCATGCAGCTTCCATGCAGAATTCTGCCTAGATACGTACCATCACATAGGCACTTATTCCACCACCAAACACTGGTGTGCAAAGTATAACACTATTTAGTTTAAGCTATAGCTGGTGGAGTTTCTAGGAATGTCAGATTTACTAATGTCTTAGAGTGACTAGCGCAGTATTTGTACAGAGTCCTGGGTGACTTTCTTCTTGGTATGTGTGGCAACCGCAGTTTATTTATTCAGATGTTTCAGGAAGATGCTGCTGCCCATCTCCTGATTTTCATTTTCCCTCTGACGACTTTTACGAAACCCACGGGACGAGATGGGGTGGCCATCACTTATTGCCATAAGAACATTTTGAACTGTTGCTGAGATATTTTTTACTGCATAAAGTGATGAATCGAGCAAAAGTTCTGGTTGACACAACAGATGTTGTGTCAACCAGAACATTTCTGTGTGACACCAGACTGCGTCCATCACCCATCATCATCTGAGATGTGAACTCAGTAACCTCAGTAAAGAAAGCAGCTACGCTGTCCGGTAGCTCAAGTGGCAATCGTAAAATCATTTAAAACTGCCTTAAATTATTAAAAAGAAGGACTGTTAGTGATCTAGAAGTTGTAGAATTGCTCGCTTAGTACTAATCCATTTCCGTTAATGCATGAGTGATGTTAATATATAAATTGTAGGAAAAAGACGCATTCATATAGGAAATAAAAAAAATGTGGAATGTGAAGTTCGCTAACACTCTTCAGGATAGCGGCTTTTCTCAAGACCAATAAAAGTTTCGGCCTATTAATGTCCCACTGCTGAGCACAGGCCTCCTCTCATTTCTGATAGGGCTTTTAGGGCGGGAATAGTCCGCCACGCTGCTCCAATGCGGTTTGGCGGACTTTACATTTCCTAAAAATATTTTTTATTCTCAGACATGCAGGTTTCCTCATGACGTTTTCATTCACCGACAAGCATGTGGTAGATCAGAACTTATAATTGCAATTTTAGTCTTGCCGGCACCGTGAATCGAACCCAGGTCACTCGCATACTATGAAATCTAAAGCGAGCGTCTAACCCCCAAGCTACCACTAATACAAAAATTCTAGCTAGCTCGGGACTAATACAGAAATTACAGTTAAATCCTCCGATTAAGAGACTGATTCTTGTTTATAGGCTGTTAGTATATTTTTACTTTCGTACTAATTTCAGGGTCTGATATTTGTTTAGTGTTGCCTTTTGATCATCAACTCACTGTCATTCGCCATGAAGATGGTGGGGTCGTAGGTGAAGCCGGAGCTATTGAGAGGAGGTCCACAGCTGGCGTGTTCTCCTGGCGTCTGCAGGTTAATGACAGAGCGAATTCCCCAACTATGGTAGAAATTAACAAAACATTCTTGTGTAGACAAAGGCTACATTTTGAAAAGATAAAATTATTTCGTATACTTGTATTGTGTTCCCATATTTCTTTAGTTGAATCGACCAAGTAGGAACAGTCCAGAGTTATCGACAATTTAATATTCAAGCCCTTGTCAATTGGTCAAAATGTAAATAAATGTATTTAAATAATATAAGTAACTGTTCAATAATTTCACGCATTAAAAAAAGTTTAAACCCTAGTTTCTACTTACAATAAGAGCACCGAGCATTCCACACTGTTTTATTCTAGTAATAAAATAAGTAACAATTTACCTTTTTTATTCTGATACGTTTTGAAATAATTCCAAATATATTGACTTACGATTAAATGTATTCAAATCTTTTATTACGTCCATAAATCATCGCACAATAAATGGACTCTAGAGGATTTGGTAATGGCTTGGGACCGAGCGTTTGGCCAACAGCAGTTGCAGCACTATTTACAGCGAAGTTTTTAATTTATATATTTGCTGTTTTGCATTTTTATATTGCAGGATTTTAATGGCGTATTCATCCTTAATGACGCATTAAGGATTAATACGATATTAATGAAATATGAATAAAATAAAGGCATATTATTAAACCTGTTCATTGTTCTTAAAAGCATATGTACTAGGTAATTCATCGATCAGAATAACGTAATGAAATTTTACTGTTTCAAATCGTACTTGCGACTTTTCACAGTTTATACCTGACTTACATACCTATGGAACTGTTGTATGATATTCCTGGCGGCGATACTCGCGGTACTGGGACGCGCCATCGCCAGTATGTCTTCTGTGACCCTGCGAAACGTGGCGTGTTGAAAGTTTATTGCGAATAAATATAGCCGCCTCTAGTGACAATATATGTAGAACAAAAAGTGCGGACATACATATCCTCTATAATACGTGTAGTCTTAGAGGATAGATACGAAGAACTCCAAATTGTATATATTACTGGTGGTAATATATACAATTTGGAGTTTTAGTATTACTATGCAGGAATACGTCTAAGTAAAACTGCCGCAAAACGGTAGTATGCAAACATAAGTGTGTGTTCGGTTTGAAGGGCATTGAGAACTAGTGTAACTGCTGGGCACATGCGACTTAAGAACTAATGTCTCAGGGTGACGAGCGCAGTGTGGTGTCATACAGGAATATTTAGCGTGTGTCACCAAGCATTTGTTATGGACAGACGTTGCGCTTACGATCAGGTATAGCTCGTCTCGTCACTTTCTTTAATAAAAAAATAAAACAAAAAGGCAAAGTCATTATGGAGCAAGTTACTAGCTCTAGCACATAAATAAATGTAGAATAATAAAGCAGCTCAACGCTGCTGTTCCGTATGATGAATGATGAGACTTGAAGGATCGACAACCTAGTGGCCGAGTGGTTAGAGCATCTGACTTCTATGCCGCTGGTCATGGGATCAAATCATAGCCGATGGCAACATTAATGCATAAATACTAATTGTTAGTTTTCTGGTCTGGTTGTGCTGTGATTACCCCGGTCTTTAACGTATCTGCGTTACATCATAAGGTAGGTTAGAAGAGTAATATCTTTTATGCAGTTGATGGATTCCGAGTGTATTCGGAAGATATCGTGGCCGAAAATCGGAAAGTTTTCTCCTAATAGCATACTACAAATCTCTTTTAATTATAAGCTTTCACATGTTATAATATTTTAAGTGATTATCCCCATCAGAACAACCAACGAATATTCCAAACAACAAACCAATGAGCCAATATTTTTGCAAATCACAAATGGTTGGTACCATTCAATGTTCAGTATAATTCAGTACAATTCCAACATTAACTTTCTACAAATGAGTACATAATATGTGGACTCCGAATGCCGTGCCTCATGGACCTCAGGCGCGCTTGCTTTAAATTAATACGTAATTTTCTTACATTAACACAGAATTAAGATTATTTGATATCGAAGTTCTTTATGGACCAAGAGATTAAAGGAGCAAATCGTTCGCCTAATGGTAAGTGCAACGTCTGCTCGTAACAAATGCTGCGGTTACACCCATAACATGTCTTTGTGGCAACACACTGCGCTCGTACCCTAAAACATCAGTTCTTAAGTCCCATATGCTCTAGTTATTTTTAAATTATACTCGCTAACAATACCCAACCAAATAGACTGAAACGGCAGAATAACGGGCAGATTTCTGCACAGGAATCATACCACCAGTATATAATCTACGTAATTTTAAAAAAAAAATAATTTTTGTCTTCTTCGCACATCGTTTATCCGATTGAGAAACTTTGCACAGATTATTTTTTAAATCCACTTTAAAAAAAATTCAAAAAAATGACAGGCATTGCAATGTCAGGCATTACCTAGTTACATAGCTTAGCCTAGAATACACTTTAGTTATACATACATTCAAAGCATGACATAAGTTATGTAGTCAAGCTTAGAACAAGTTAGTCGATGTAGTTACCACCTAAAACTACATCGCAACTTACCATAAGGTGGGATATAATAAGACATATCGGTTCGAGTCCACTTTTACCTAGGAATCTTTATATCGATTGAAGCTCAGGGGCTAGACGCTCGCTTTTGATTTCAAAGTACGCGAGTGACCTGGATTCAATACCGGTGCCAGCACCACTAAAACTGTTAATGCAATTTTAAGTGCTAATTTACCACGTGCTCGATGGTGACGGAAAATATTGTGAGGAGACCTGCATGTCTCAGAATTAAAAATATTTCGAGGACACGTGAAGCCTGCCAATCCGCATTGGAGCAGCGTGGCGCACTCTTACCGGCTCCAAAACCCTCTTGAAAATGAGAGGAGGCTTGTGCTCAGCAGTAGGACATTTATAGGCATAAATTTTACTTTTTTTTTACTTCGTATCGGTACAGAAGTCTCAAGCATGCTTGATAGAGTATCAAGTCCCAAGTCTATCACTATAATGCTTTAACATTTTAGAGAACTTCCATATTATTGCTTTTATATATTAGATCTTCTTTAGATGCAGTCATACTTAGAGACAATCTCAAAACGCAGTTGTACTTCAGTACTGAGTCGTGATCGACTATATTGCCTATATTGTAATGAAAAAAATATTGAAGACGTGAGAGCGACGATGCGCCGCTCTCCCTACCATCTGCAGCCGAACTGTGGTCGGCGGTGGAACGACATACCAAATTCGCTGTTGGGGCCGAGAAAGCTACCACTTTCGAGTGCCAGTTTTCCTGCCCCCCAGGGCTCTGCGTGGCGAATTCGAAGGGGATCGTTTCATACGCAGAGACGGAATCTGTGTGTTCCGGCGCACCTTGCTGAGAGGCCGGAATTTCAGCAAGGTGCACCGGAAGTGTCCTCTCTCGAGATGGGGCTGCCGAAGAGACATCACCCGTTCTTGCCAATCTTTCTTTAAATCAATCATATCAAAATCAGACTCGAAAATCTTGTTTTTGCAGTGCACCTATGCAGGAACCCGTCTAGGTAGGTACCACGTCAATGTCAATTATTCTACCGTGAAATTGTAGTGTGCAAACATTTCTGTGTTTTGGCTTGAAGGGTACTGAGAGCCAGCGTAATTACTGGGCATATGAGACCAAATAGCTGCTATCCCAATGTGGCGAGTGCAGTGTGGTGCCTCACAGTAATGTTCTGGGTGACACAACACTTGTTATGGGCAGACGTTGCACTTACCATCAGGTGAACGTTTTGCTCGTCTCGTCACTGGCTTGCATAAAAAAAACAGTTTTGACTATTCGAAATATTTGTTAAGGCCTACAGTTGAGGAATTTCAGAATGCATCAGACATATGTAAAATACGGACATCACAGCAATATTTTCGTAGATTAAGTTTAATATCTAAGAGAATAGGGAGTAATCTCACTATTTTCTGTATGTCAAAATTTCTTGTATAAATATCCTTAGAAAATATTCTCCTCCTATGATACCCGTTCAGCTCAGGAAACCTCATAGTTAACATTGATATTAATAAGGCATTGCCTTACATGCGGTACACCAACGTCACAACTAGATCAAAAGTGCATTATATATAATGGTCGGACAGTCAATGTACTAATATACGACTTTTAAGACCGTCTGTCGGTTAATATTTCTGCAGTTAGATATTACAGTACTCAGTTATAAGCAAATCATGCTTTGTGTTGCATATACTTACGGTAATATCTTAATGAAGCTCGCGCCCCTCGCGTGACTCGTGTGAACTTCTACGTTCATTGTAATAAAATTTCATTATTACATTTATACGCCAGCCTTATTACATTTTTAGTATTATGGGTAACGAAATAAGTAAGAATATGTTTGAAATATTTAAGCAAATTATTTGTGAATTAATTCTTATTTTCAAATATTATTAAAGAAAATTGTATAAAGTTACGAAACGAGCAAAATGTTCACCTGATGGTAAGTGCAACGTAATAAGGTAAGTATAACAGATGTTGTGTCACCGAGAACATTTATGTATGACATCACACTGCGCTCGTCACCCTGAGACATCAGTTCTTAAGTCTCAAATGCCCGGTGATTACTTTAGCTCACAGTGCCCTTCAATCTGAAACACAGTAATGTTTGCACAACACTGTCACGGAAGAATAACTTACACTGCGCTGATAGCAAACAAAATAGAATAATTTAAATTTGCTCTTATCGCTACAAGTATGTCTTGTAGTATGGGAGTATTTGCCACCACCACGCTTGTCCAGTAAAGGATTGTCGGTCGCAGTACTCGTATCATAGACTCTGTCGGTGTGGTATATTCTGAGATGTATACTACGCTGTACTATGGAAACCAATAGATTTTGTTATCATTTTCATATCTTCCAATCTCGCAATGCCGGTTTTTTCTGGATGCATTTTAACTAATCTTATATGTGTTTACTGTATATCGCACCTTTAGAAATATAACGACTCAACTCAAAAAAACACATTTGAGTAATCCCAAAAGAAGTTTTTAAATTCTGACCGTTTTGTATTTTCTTTTGTGAATTGTTTCGTAATTACTTTAGTAAGTACTAGTAAGACCTCTATAAGTCACGTCCATACGGTTAACTTATCATTTCAATCAAATCTTTTTTCCAGGTCGAATATGTCAATTTGGCTATCATCTATATAATTTAAAAATAATGATTACCTAGGAATATTTTGGAATCAGTGGCGGATTGTACTTCGTCCGGGCCCACGACGGCATAATATAAGAATCGTAAAAATTATAGAGTTGATCAATTTTTAGGAGAGGCTATAACTAAACTGACGCTGTCTAAAGTTTAAAGACGATCAAAATTCACTGTACCGTACTGTGTATTCAATGCTACAAACACAATCTTCACAATAAATAAATTCTTGTGAATATAATTTGAAGCAAGGTTTGGCTAATACTTTCTTATATTTATGCGACTATTACTCTAGTAAACTTTTAGTAGTATGAGCTGCGAATTGGTAAGAAAACATAAATCTGTTAGAAAAATAATGTCTTTTAAAGTCATTTTACTATCATAACTCGCTTTTCAGTTTTATTAGGGATGAGCCGTCATAATTCTAAAGGTGCGTGTGTATGCTGT
>DWIA01000278.1:0-11821 GCA_018248195.1 Archon apollinus
CTAATGTTATGCGACTTTGGACCGAAAAAGTAAATATTTCGTTTGAAAAAATTGTCATTGACTTACAGTCATAAATTGCACAAACAACTTTTTCCTTTCTTAGAAATATTATAGATACAGAGTCTCCGTACCTATAGTAAATACCGTAAATACACGGTGATATGGTCCCATCATCGGTAAACAAGTATTACTATGTCACCGTGTCACATGGATTTAAAAATTATTGCTGGCCGACTAATTATGTAATGAGCCCCAATTAATTTTAAAAAAGACGCTATATTTGACACTGAAAGATAAACAGAGACATACAAGGTAGTAAAACTATATATTTACGGATATTATCGCGTTTATTTGTCTATGGGTGCTGTCCCCCCGTGACCATGGGTGCTGTAAAACGTTCGAAACGTCGGGAAATAAATAGTGTAAAATAAAGGCGATAAAAATCCGTAAACATTTAGTTTTATTAAATGTGTAGTATTCGCGTAAATATAAGAAATCATCCCACAAGGTAATTTGGTCTAGCAACACGTTATTTTTACCCTTGAAATACCGTACTCATTTTTTATATGGAAACACTACATAGATTGCCTCGGTGTCAGTAACTAAGTCCAAATTGTCGTATTGAATTCCGCTAACCTGCACTGGAGTAGCGCGGTGTAGTCTTTCCCGCGGCAAACCTGGCCTGTACTCAGAAGTGGGATATATACAGGCAATTTATTATTATTATTTTGCAATTTTAAGTACTGACTTACCACGTGCTCGGCGGTGAAGGAAAACAACGTGAGGAAAACTGCTGCTAGTCTGAGAAATAAACTCGCGAACACTTTTCAATTACTGGCGGAAACTTTATATCTGTATTAATTTACATTATGTAGTATATGGCAATATTAAATAAAATTAGTTTTCAGTAAGGGTAGCATTTCTCTTCTACTTCTGTATCTGTATCTGTAACGACCGGAGCAATATATATTTATCAGTGACCAACCTATTATTTACCTCGAATCTGTTGCAATGAACCCCTAGTAAATGATAAGGAAGCCACCGAGCATAGTATTTCGATAAGGGAAAATTCGAGTTGTGGTATTACAAGGCAAGTCGCAAGTTATACCACTGCAAAATTGTTTCCGTTGCCATTTCGATCTCTCTTTAATTTTGATGCCCACGGAAATCGGAACGCCAAGTCGAGAACATTCTACTCTCTACCTATTACAGATCCTGAATACACAATTTGGGTAAATCGTACGACGTTTCATTTAGGATTTTCATTTGTATTAATCCACGCAAGAACCATTTTTGAATAAATAAAGGAGTGAATACTTTAATATTTATCTTAAGAGTCTTATAGGATTTAGAAAACTATAACGCAGCATTAATTACATGACAAGGCACAGTATAGCTTTTCTTGAAAGAAATTAATTCTTGGTGCAGATGGAGCAGAGTAAATGCGTACTTTCTGTACAACTTCGTTGCGACGAACATTCTTTAAGCACTTCAGAATTACATCGTTCTTTAAAACTTATATTTAAACATGGACAGGTCATTCATTTTTGTCTGAACTAACGCTTTTAACAAAGTTAAGAATTTAAAAGGAAATACAGAAACCTGCACCCCTATTTGGAATGCCTATCACTTTTATGTAACGGTGATAGAATTTTATGAATAATTTATATTACTTTAGCACAACTTGCAGTGAACACGATTGGCTTTTGCATGCGGGACCTTTTTGCGTCTTAGTTGTCTTCATATGTTTCGTTTGAAATTTACTTTATATTAAGTTCATTGGAGGTCTCCCAGAAGCACCAGGCCAAAGTTCATGGATCTTTTTCACAATGGGGTATTCATTTCTATTTTATTCCGAGTTACTCACTAACATTTGCAGGTCTCTGGAATGTTGCAGTGAAGAACAAAACACTGATTTATCATAAAAAGAGCCTAATAGTGTATTTACTAAAATTGAAGCAGTCCTTTATTCTAAAAATAGACCTAAGTGGCGGGAGGATATATTCAATGTAAAAATGGTTAGTTCCCCAATAATATCAAGTAATTTTAAAGGATGATAACATCATGATTTCCTCTTAGCCGATTTTTGACTACAGCAACAAATACCGAATACTGTCGGTAGCTATCACCTGCGCAGAAAACATCATAGAGCCACAAGTGTCCGCGCAAACACATAGGCATTCACTCGTCCAGAATGTACCCGTGCCCGATGTAATGGTCATTCGATTTGATCGGAGATAGGCTAGGATGCAGTATCAGAAACACGGGGAGAATCACAACACATCCGGACAAGAAAACCAACAATTTATGTTTTTTCACAAGCATTCGCTTCAACTGGGATTTAAACACAGTACCTTGAGTCATCAATTACGGTTATCTTCTCTTCTTCTTCTTCAACGGCCTGTAAAAGTCCGCTGCTGGACATAGGCCTCTCCCAAGTTGGGAGGATTTGCCGTAATCGCCATGTTGAGCAGACGGATTGGCAAACACAGTACCAGATACCTCGCACCTTAGACGCTGCTGCTCGTCACTGGTCAGGATAATTTAGGTCGGGCATAATAGAGATGGTAATTTCGCCATCAGTTGGAGGCCATGGAATTCTTCTGGCATTTGCCTTAGTCGACTTTAACGACATAATAAACATATTCCGGGCTAAGAACAGTAAAAGTAAACATTTCTAATAATAAGTCCCACATTCGTGCAATTCGTATTACCTTTTTCTTTTCTAGAGTTATTAATGAATTAACAATAGGTGATAATATCGCAAATTACCTTGAACTCGTACTCTTATACTTAACCACAATATTACACTATTATTCTATTCACTTATTATATTACTTACTTATTATATTCACTTATATTATTACTTAACCACAACCACTCCCCCTAATAAAATACTAGCTTCTGTCCGCGACTTCGTATGTGTAGAATTACTAACGTAATACTAATTAGGACACAAACAAAACAAATGCCTAATCGAACAGTCTACAACTACATGTGTGAGTGGCTTTACTTAAGTTTCACCATAATATCATCTAAAAAACTGTCGCCTGTATATATTATCTAAATCGGTTAAGTGGTTTAAGCGTGAAAAGGTATCAGCCAGCCAGACAGAGTAATTTTCGTATTTATAGTATTAGTAGGAATTAAGGTGGCCACCGAAAACTTTTAGAAGTACATATATGCATTATTTGCAAAAAATAACACTATTTACTCTTAGTGCAAAATTCATACTATAATGTAACATTTTCAGTTTACAGCAATCTCTCATCTCGGGGAGATTTTTCTTTCGTCAAATGTCCACAACTTATTTATTTATCATATTTTTTTTTAATTCAATTTTGCAAAATTTAAATAGCAATCATTTTATATCTGTTTTGAACTATTTACTTAAGAATTATTTCTGATACATTCAGAATAACGCCTTGGATTAAATTTGTGTAGAGGTTGTACGAGTAAAACTCTTTAAATCAAAAAAGTTATAATAATCAAATTTTCTAAAGCTCGTTCACATTAAGACGCGAGATGTCGAAATGCGTTTAGCGAAAAATGTTTATATAAATCCCTGCGCTTTTACTTCTTATTATCTTTATTTTGTTAACCACCTCGAACAACAGAAATAATGTCTGAAGATATTTTTAACATTTATGTAAAAATATTTTTGTGCCATGTGGTGGCGACGTTAGAGAATCTGCTATTCGGTCTCATTGCAGTGAATGTCGTTAGAGTCAACTTAGTGAAGTTCCTGAGAAATGTCATGGCTTCCGATAGGAGATGAAATAACCTTCTTGAAAAATGCTAGACCGAAACACTCAGACCGGTGATGGACAACAGCGTCTAAGAAACGAGGTGTTTTGTAGCGGGATTGATTATCCGTCTGCCAAGCCTAGTGATTACAACAAATTCTCCCCTTTAATCCCCTAATTTGCTTGGGAGAAATCTATGTTCAGCTAGTGGTAGGATTCCTATGCAGGAATCCGTCTTGGTAGGTACAACACCAGGGACAGTAATACTGCCTTGAAGTAGTGGTGTGCAAACATTACTGGGTTTCGATTTGATGGACACTGTGAGCTAGCGTAATCTTACGTAACAGATGTTCTGTTTGACACAACATCTGTTATGGGCAGACGTTGCACTTAACATCAGGTTCAGGAGGGAACATTTTGCTCGTTTCATCATTTTATCCCATTAAAAAAACTATTCAGGTTGATGAAGAAAATTTTAAATTATTTATATTAAATTTGAGATCACTATAAATTTCACTTCTAACAATGCGAAAAGTATATATGAAATATATTTGAATATAAGACTAAAATTGGAAGGAAGGATGTTAAGAAACAACGAAATAATCTTCCGCAGGTAAGGTTTTACGAAAACTGCGTTTTCTTACATAAAGCGGTAAAAAAAATTAAAGTCTTGCACTCATTATGATATTCCTCGTAATTTAAAGTACTAAGGTGAAAAAACCGTGTTGTTTTTTCGGTTTGAAAACAACAACATGTTTATTAAAACGTTTGACGTTTTAGCAATAATTAATTTATTTCTCAAACCCAAGACTTTGAAAAACGTTTTACTCGTAAAATTGCTTTATAATTCCGCAACATTAAAAAATCTAATTCTCTTGTTCACTGAACAAAACCACAAACAACTTTCTACTAGAACCGCATAATCTACATACTCTTAGTATCATAATATTTGTAGGTTGTTCTATCCAGTCATATTTTTAAACCTTTATATTTTTTTTTGGAACTTTCTGAGAAAGATTTCTTTGAGAGAAAGTTCCCAAATAGGGTAAGACACAACTAAACGTAACTGATTGGTTTTCAAAGACTAATTAAAATTTTGAGATTTATGAATAAAGCTCGTTCACGTAAAATAATACTTAAGAAAAGATTTTGGTGAATAGATCAATAAGCTCAAATAAGACCGTCTTCTTATTTCTCGTTTGAAACAACACGCCTAAGTTTTAATATATCTTATTCTTCTTTAGGTACATGATTTGACATAAAGATCAATTCCATACTTCTATGTTTTAGCATCTTACACCAAGGTAGTATAACTATAGAATACGTTATACTTAATTTACTTTAAAAATCAAATCAACCAATTAAAAATGTTCAGTGACGGAACTTTAACTAGTTTAATATAAATAATCAACCAACGACAATTGGACGTGCAATAGCAAATCAATTACTCGTACAACGAAAACTTGTGAAATTAAAGTATTTTGTACTATGAAATTTGTAGTTATTCAGTTTATACTTCATATTTTTATAAAAAAAAACACTCTAACATCTCCATACATTTAAATAGTAATTTGCAATATCTAACCATTTAAGTTATTAAGGTAAATATCGTTTCATAACTCGAAAAACAGCTGAATAATTAAAAGTATTTATTTCTCTCTCTTTAAGTAAATTTAATCCCTCTTCAGGCAATTTTCATAATAGTGACAATTGGTACTGAATGCCTATTAAATTGCTGTAATAACGCAGAATTGATTAAATCCTACTAAATACTTTCATATTATAGTCCGATTTAAATTCTTCTAAAAAGCTTTATCTGATTTTGTTTTATTTGATATCGATTAAATGAAGAAACATGATGAAATGAAATAAGATAACCCAAAAAATATTTTCGCTAACGAATAACAATCTTTCATTACATCAAATAAAGAAAATAATAGCTAATGCTTTTTTGCTTCTTCTTTTGAATTGCCTGTTTTATCCCTATTCCTGCTCAAATTTTGAAATGAAATATTTTTATATTTTACCTAAGAATTGTAAATTTATATTTACGTTTCGTAATAAGGTTCCTTTGACGGACCCAAAACAGGTGAAAGAAACTCCGTAAAAGAAGGTAGATACCTCTTTTTTGGATTTTTAATCATTATCAGATACATTATAAATTTTGTTAAAGTGAAGATAAGATTTTTTTACCGTTATTTACAGTAAAATTATCTTATCTTTACCTAATAAATAACAGAAGCTCGCAGAACCAAAAATAATAATTAAAAGCTGAACATATTTACTATGACATCAAGACATCTGACACCTCAGTCCTCCCGTGACCTGCTGTAAAGCACTCGAAACGTCGAAACGGTTAATATAGTTAAAAATAAAACGCGATAAAATCCGTAAATTTAGTTTTTTAAAACCTGCTGTGGATTTTTACAGGCTGATGAAGATTAGAAATCAGTAGTAAGATTTTTTCCTTCTGGCCGGTTTCGATATCTTCCGATCACTAAACATCCAGGAGCTGATAAACTTGTAGGATATGCTCCAAATACATATATTAATTATATTGCCTTACGTATTATCGCAAGCTCAGAAATACTCTCGGACAGGACAATCTTTATTACATAAATAATACGCCAAATTATAAAATTAAAATATATTGGAAAGCAGTATCGGGTCGCGTCGGTAACTACATAAAGGGCCTTCAAGTCAAGTGTCAAGCCAAAAGTGTGGTGTGATGCACTTTTTAGTTGTTATTTATAACTTCACATTTACGGAATAATAATCTCTATATTTAAAAACATTCGATCTTTTATTTGAGACATAATGGAGATTTAAATTTACGTCCATATGGAAAAGAGAAACATGATTAAAATCGTTTTGCAAACAATTTTGAACTGGTTTTCAAAATGTCTATAAAGCTAATGAATGGCACTTAGTAACCAAGTTACGTTACGTTATAGACTGCGTAAAGCGACTGGCAACACGAAAATCTGGGAAGCCATTTTTTTAAGAATATTGAAATATTATTTTTATCCTACCGAATACGTGAAATATATTCACATAATCAACTCATTACTATGCTAATGTACCACAAATAAAAGAGGCTGTGGTTACTGTGGTATAAATATTAATATTGTCTTCATATAGACGAAAAATTGTACGGAGCTGAAGTATAATTGAATACAAACGCATAATATCCTCCAATTCCTTTGTATGTGAATAACGAGCCTTCTGAACATAATTGCTTTGAAAACATTCGGTGTATTTTCAGTTGTTATTCAGCACGAACGTAATAAGAAGTATATACACAAAAATGAAGAAACTGAACAAAAGATAAACTATATTTGATATTCCAATAAATATTATATTAAATTGAACTGAATAATCAAACTATTAATTTGCATACATCTGGTAAACGCAAATTCGTACAAAAAGTTATCTATGGTCATATGGTATGATATTACTGTTACTTACCACAGTTACTGTAACGAACCCATACCCATCATATGAATGTTTAAATGCAAACGCAGTCTAAAACTTCCATTCCTTTACAATGCAAACAAGATTTTAATATGAATGAATGGTCCGTCATTACAGAAAACTCGAAGTAGTAATTTTTATCATATTATAGTTCTGAAAGTATCACACACTTATTTGTCAAATAAGAATAAAATATGTATTTAATGACAGAAAGACGAATCTGATCAGATTAAAAGATATCGAAATGTTTGTAATGAATACAGTAGCAATATTATAATGTCATAATCATAAATAATATAACAAGAAAATAACATAATAGAAACAAATGGCAAATATCAGCTATAATTATATGAACGAACCAAAACAAAATTCCTATAGAATCGTGCCTTTTGTCTTCCCGACTGACCGACCAAGAATACTGAAAAACAACAACAAGAATAGAGTTCTAACTAATAACTTGATATTAATTAAACCGCCAACACGCAATGAAGCAGCGTGGCAGAGTCTTCCGGCTCCAAAACGCTCTCAGAAATAAAAGGAGGCCTGTGCTCTGCAGTGGGACGTTTATAGGGTGAAACTTTATTGTTGAAATGTAATCCTTAAAAAACAGGTTTTTAATTAAATTTAATAAAACGATATAGCCTTGCAAACATGTTTCTTAATACACAATACCACTATCAATCAAAACGCTGAATACTTCCCATCTTAAATCTTGAAATTAGGCATGAAAGAACGTGTCCTGGCAAAAGTGTTAAAAAAAAATCTAAAATCATTATTATAATAAGTGAAATTATTACATGCATCTTATATAGAACAACTTACCGATAAATAATATAAATTCTAATGGCATTCCAGGTAGATGGAAAAATACTAGAAATGGGTTACTTACAATATTTTTCTCGGATCAACACCATAAGACGGCGCTTCATAATGTCTTTTTATTATCAAAGCGGGATAATAACACAATCGTCTTACCCACAAGAGTATTACGATCGTTTCCAGACTATATTTAAGAAAATATGAAGCTATGCGATATTATACACATATATAAAAAGTATTTAGGATCTCATATTTAATCCGTGCGATTTACTAGTATTGTAAAAACGTTAGAGTATGTACTCGTACAAAAAGAACAAAATGCTTTGTATTGACAAAAACTTGATGCGAACCAAAATTTTAGAACATGAATTGTACGTATATACGCCATTATCTAAAACCAAACTAAAAATCTTAAAACATCTTATGGGAATAATTCCAGATTTTTTAATTTTTTGCATAGATACTACTCCGCCGCATGGTCTGCTCGCTTCGAGGAATGCCCAACAGACTCTCCAACTATAGACCTCACCAGCTAATTTGAGCCTCTCTCGTTGGATTGTTCGCCAGTGCCAGTAAGATCGCCACAGCAAAGATGTTGACCGTTGCCAACGTTTCACCGACCTAACTTGTGCCATATTTAACATACCTGACTTGTCTAGTTTTCGTTAAATGACATCAACACAATTAAGAACGTATTAAGTCATTAAACCTTGATACTCAGCAAATAGTGCGTTACCTTCTTACTGCTACCCTCAAAGATATTTTACCACACAAAATTAGGCTTTAAAAACTACAGTTAACAGACCCGCATCACATGAGCGATGTATTTTTGTAGTTCCAAGAAATTAAAATTTCATAATTATTGGTCAAGATTTTGCTATCCCCTCCAAAAAAATATTTCAAATCCCGCGACGTTCTATTCACTGCACGGGCTGTGACGACTATTACGATAGTTATTACAGGATACATAATGAGGGTTTTACAACGGATCCATTGGAATACCAATTTATACAAAACCTTGTCAAATATACCTTCTCGAAAAATATTTTATTAAAATTTATGTTGGTTAATTAGATAATCCGTGAGCTAACCAGTTTTTTTATAAGCCCCGAGGTTGTTTGAATATATTATCCCCACGTATCATTAATATCGATTCGCTTGAGGTCACAAATGACCCAAATTTATATGTATACAAGTTTTATAACTACTTAAACGGATTAATTGATGCAGATTTTCAGTTTACGAAATGACAACTTTGCCCTTAGCTAATTACAAAGTGGCTTTTTTCTTAGCAAGTCAAAAAAGATAACCTAATTTAAAAGTCTAGAACAGTTTCTTCCATTGGAAGTCCTTTTTCTAGGTTCAGTCTTTTTAAGAAAATATTAGTTTATTAAATTAAAGATTCATACTTGAGCTTCTCAAATATTATCATGTCTCCGAATTTTATGAACTCAAATAGCTCCCAATCCGTCTATAGTATTAGTTTGGTCGTGCACACTGTTGCTTGAGGGCAGATGTGCGTTTCAAAAACTAGGTAATATACAATATTTATATTTATCATACGGATGGATTCATATGGATTTCCGAAAAGTAATATACGAGCCGTTTAATATATTTACTATAATAAAATTAAATATAAGAAAACTGTTTTGTTAAATGCATTAACTAACTGCATATTTGAACTCAGCATAATAAACAGATGTAATAAACGATCCTAAATATACTTCATAAATCAATTCTAAAATCAAATAAATTATTCAGTATGCAGAAATATTATTAAGAAAAATACAGTAAAATACAGGAAATTTCAGTAATCCCCACCCCCGCCCCCGCCAGTCAACATGGTAGCGGCACTCAATCCTCTACCCCGGGAGGGGTACCATCCTCGCGTCTATCGACTCATTGACTATGTCCATGGCTTCAGATTCCTTGCTTCAGCCAAACTCAGCCGCAGATATGGTGATTCTTGACAAATTTAACGCCTACCACACCGAATGGCACAGATCGCATTCTAACGATCATGCGAGGAGATCTGTTTATCACTTTCCCTTATCATATGATCTGATCTTCTCTCGATGATGTGGTACTTCAAGAAATGGAACTCTTCATTCCATCCCCTGTAGTGCCCGTCGTTGGTAGATCCCAGTCTTGGTTTGGTCGCACGTTTTCTTCACGCCTGGGCAGTCTTCAAGGTTAGGACCTTTCCATTCTTTGGCTGCGCATAGACTGCGATGACCATCCTCGCGTCTATGTAGGTGCCTTTATATATCCCACAGCGGTAATACAGAAACGGACTGACTTTTCGAACTTATCCAAAAGGCTGCACTTTCAGGGAGAATCAATGTTCACCCCAATGGCTCAGTGATGAGATAATAATAGAGCAGACTGTATTATAAGGTTTATAGTTTTAAATTTCACAACGGTTGTCGGTTAATTACGGTGCAAAATTATAATACGCGCGAGTGTTCCTAATATGACGTAACAGCTGTCTCTCGCCCGCTGTGACGCCGCTCCAAGCCACCAGTAGATGTGTCGTGTGTCCTCCGCTCCATGGCAGGTTTGCTTCTTGATGCATGATCCAAACACCGTTTGCAAATTCTGTCGCTGATGTAGCACTTTTACATAACTCTGCTGCTCGGTTCTTCAAGAGTTATTGCCAAGACAAAGTCATAACCTTGCTTCGGAAACCCGTGTGTTCTGGTCTCTCGCCTTGGGAATTTCTGTCAGCCATCACTTCCATCTTTGTACAGAAACGGACGACTCGCCAGCTTATGATGCAAATGAGAAGAGCGATCTTTTAGGCTCTCTTTTCGCGTCCAACTGGATTTTTGATGACAGAGAGAATACGCCGCCGACCATCTTGCGGTGTGAGTGCTTTATGGCAGACATTAAGTTTCTGTGGAGCTCAGTGCGTAAAGCACTATTCTCTCAGGACCTTAACAAGTCGAGGAGCCAGATGGAATCTCTCCGATTGTACTGAGGATGTTTGTTCTGAGTTGGCACCGATTCTGACGTATCCTTTTCAGTACTCCTATTCACTAGGCGTTGTCCTGAGTTCGTGGAAGACAGCTTTAGTACACACAATCCCCAAAAAAGACAACGACGAGGCTTGTACGTAAATTAAATAACGAAAATTTAATTTTGACTTTGAAAGATCCCTTATTTTGGGGGACCTTATTTAATTACTTAGTCAAAATATTTTAAATTGATTGACTAATCACGTTAAGTTGTATAAGAAATAGCGGACCACAACTATATATTAAGCATCAAAAATATAATATTAAAACTCTCACTGACTAAACATTATGAACGTATTTATAATGATGAATTTCACATACGAAATTATTAATCTGTTTAATAATAAATAATTTTTAATAATTAATAATAAACTAGAAATTATTTCTATTAATGACCTTAATTTACACTTCTCTTCTGCCCCTTTAATGCAGGCTCCTGTTAAATCAAGTACAATTTATTTATTACTTCCGCCATGCCACAATCTCACAATAGAACGTTTAACTTTTCTCCGGTTACCGATGAGGGTATTAGAACAATCATTACTTCCATTAAGTCTCCGGCAGTAGTTTTCGATGACGTCAACAAAATAATCGTCACTCTTATTCTTGTCTATGTTACTACCATTATTACTAAATTAATTAATTGTTCTTGCCGTGTGGTGGCGGCGTAAGAAAATCTGCCACCTCTTCTCGTCCTATGGGTGTCGTAAGAGTCGACTAAGGGCATTGCAGGGATAACCTCATGGCTTCCGACAGGTGGCGGAA
>DWIA01000279.1:0-11819 GCA_018248195.1 Archon apollinus
GTTCAACTTAAATTATTATTTCATGTTAGAAGTAATTGAAGGAACTGATTTAATTTAATTGTAATTTTTGCACACCGTTGCCGGTAAAACATGTTGGTTCTATTTTACATTATCCACAAATTACATATGCACGCGTTGTAATATGTATGGCACATGTTTTTGCAAATAAATATATCTTTATCTTTATGTTCATCAAAATCGGTTCAGCGGTTGAGCCGTGAAAAGCTAACAAATAGACAGAGAGATAGACAGAAATTTCGCATTTATATGTTAGTATGGAAGTGTGAATAAAACGTGGCAAATTTTTCGACATTTTTTGATGTGAATAATAGGTGATTCACATCAAGCGCGCCTTAGGGGTAATACCGACTCGTAAGCCGTGACGGCTAACGGGATGACGCTCTTATATATCGTCATGCCACCTCTCCGCCGCCGCTCTCTACTCAATTGTGTGTGCGCATATACTATACACTACGTTGCTTCTCCGTGTTAATGTGTTGTGCTGCGTGCTGCGTGTGTCTCTATTCGACTACAGTATACCTGAGACGTTCGCCGCTTGTATACACAATAACTTTGCTTTTAATATTATTGTTTTTAAAAGAACACTGTTAGAAGTTCTTAAAGATTTTAAATCAGTGTCAGTATTAGTTTTTGTTTATTTTATTCCATATTTATTTGTTGATTTTCTTTCATTATAAATTCTTTTAATAACTATCAATTCGTATCTTAGCAAATCCTTTACCTGATGGTAAGTGCAACGCCTTCAACAGTTGCCGTATAAACCAGAACTTTAAATTGCTCAATGCTCTGTGTGACATCGCAATGCGCTTCTCACATTGAGATAATTGTTAGATCTTATATGCCCTGATATTCCACTAACTTCGTTGCTCTTCAAATGTATGACTGACATTTTGTAGGTCCGGAGGATTTCGGCTTTAGTACGCCTTTTCATAAGAAAATTCGGAACACATAGTATAAGTTTGCCTACGACGACTACGGATTTGTACAAACATACTATTTTATCCTCGACGATATGTACTTGTGCAAACATAAAACTAATTTCAAAAAAAATAACGCCGGATTCAGCACTATGCATTACATTTTTAAGCGTGTGACTTGTTCTTTTACAAATCCTGCGCACTCGGTATCATGCATATTTAAAACCATGCTGTCAAATTAGCAGATTTTAACAGAGCATCGAATATTTTTCTACCTCTTTGTTGTATAGTTTGTTTTTCCTATATTTTAACCCAGAAAGTACGTCCAGCAATATCCATTTTAGTTAATTTTTTTGATTCTCATTTACACTTACTGCATTTGATAATTCTTTAGCACACTGAACATTTATCTCAAATTTATGTTGATGACATGCCTTTGCGAAGGAAGCATACTTAAACAATATAGAAATTACTAATAGTAATGAAAACATTATGACTATTAGTTTATTATGATCCTTCTGGAAAATTGCTCATAATTGAAAATAATTGTAAAGGGTACCTTTTATTCTAATCATTATTAAAAAGAATTTAACGTCAAAATAACAAAAATATTATCTTCCCAAAAATATGTTTTTCGTGGTATGAGCTGAAGATGTTTATGTATACTGGCAACGAGATAGTGCCTTGAAAAATGTATTTGTGACCACAAGCTGTTCAGTTTGGCAAAATTAGACCAAACGACCACGTTTATTTCTGACCTCAAATCCGAAAACTTCAGCGATTCCACTAACAATTCCCTTGCGGATTCTTGAGTTTCGGCTTACGCAGAATCTGTGTGAACTCTACGTAGAAGGGTTCGATTAACAGGTCCTGACTTTTGGCAGACGTTTTTTTACGTTGTCGATCAGAGGTTTGTATTCCGTTACCAACATCAATGTCAAATCTCTGCATCTCTTGTATAACATTTTTATAGATTTCGTACTGGTACGTACTCCTTACGTTCCATGTTGCAATCTTTACGGCTCACCCGAGAATTTTTAGCAGCCGTTGTTTAGATTATCACCGCTATAATGCCTTTGCCTTCCACATCTATGTACGCCGCGTGGCGATATACATAGATGCCAACAACTGTTTCAATCCACTTGATCTACACCCGATGGCTACCTGTACCTGCAAAACAAGTGCTTATTTACTAGTGGCACTGATTCCCATGACACAGATTTATTTATTGGGTCTTTTGTAGTATTTTAGAGATTATCCTCTCCCAAGGAGTACCCACTACACCCTCCAACATCTGTCGCTGCATGGTCGGGATCTACCGAAGCAGCTAGCGGTAATATCTATCTTACCGCCATTTCAGTATTCGCCACCTATGGACCCCATTAGTTACAACTTACACTACAGCCCTACCGAAAACCTAACCATGATTTATGCAAAACTAAAATTGTTGACATTCGGTTCTGATTATGTTGTTGTTGTCACCGTGTCTCTATGACACTGCGTCCTAGCTTGTTTCGGATTTTCGGAATAGAATTGGACCAGTGAGTGCCTCTGTGGTTGCGCGTATACTGTGACACTACTGCGAAATTCATAGCTGTCGACAAAATTCTGAAATTGTCGCCGTGGTCGAAAACGTCCTGGTGTGTTCATAGTAATATCTACCCCCGGTGTCGGCAGCCCTAAAACTGTTATATGCAATTTTATGTCCTTATTTACCAGGTACAGAATATATTTAGAGAACAGGTGATGTTTGCCATTGTACACTGTAGAAATAATGGGGATATTTATTAATAAAAGGTAGCCTATTATAGCCCGAAGTGAGAATTGTGAACTGTTTATATTAAATTATAATTTTAACTATTTGAATAAACGTAGATGCTGGAAGTAATTCCTAAAATAAAATTTGGTCTATATATCGATAATACCATAGAAATAAGGTATACACTGTTGACTGGTGGTAGGATTCCTATGTAGAAATCCATTTAGTTAGGTACCACGTCAGGGCCATATATTCTGTCGTAAAGAAGTGGTGTGCAAACATTACTGTGTTTCAGTTTGAAGGGCACTGTGAGCTATCGTAAACAATGGCCATTTGAGACTGAAGAACAGACGTCTCAGGGTGACGGGCGCAATATGGTGTCACACTGAAATGTTCTGGGTGACCCAATAACTGTTATGGACAGAAGTTGCACTTACCATCAGGTGAACGTTTTGCTCGTTTCGTTACTCTATCCAATAAAAAGTTAAGGTATCTTTAAGCAAAAATTCAACTTATCCTTAAGATGAACCAATAAATAATCTTAATTAGATAATCTTAAATCTTCAAAGCCAAAATAAATAGCAACATTGTATGTTAAACATTAAATTTAATAAATTCCTTATATCGAACAGTAAATACTTTATTACACTAAATCGCAAGGAATAAAAACTATGTGCCACTAATTTATTTATTTTGTTATAATATATTCATTTTAAAGGAGCACATAATGTATACAGTGGAAATTTAATTGAAACACAACTTCACGACGATCGTAACAGCGTCGCTGAAAATTAACTTTCACATCAAAAGGATTAATTAGGCGTTGGAATTCTGAATATGTACAAATTAAACTACACGATTCATATTACAATGTATAACATAAAATCCAATGCCGTTAGCTTCTCATGAATATCACATATTACTAAATCATAGAATTAAACGGTAAACGGTAACAAACGCTGTCTCAACCAAAACATTTCTGTCTTCGTAATTTTGCTTTGAGTGTCATTTGGACCGAAATACAATAATGATTCCAGACTACTTTGCATGACGCCAAAATAATTGGCATTGCGATGACATATACCTAGACGTATTCCTGCACCAAGTAACCTTCTCGATATCTTTGCTAGAACTAAAACACTCTCAGTATATCACCCAATTAACTATTTAATAGATCTGATGATACCGTTAATATGATTTGAAACTATATCACTTATTCAAAAATTGAGTGTAATGAATAATATTAATGGATTTTTAATATGTCTTATCCATACATAGCATGACAAAGCACATTGTTGTACCTAGATCTCGCAAAAAACATTTCTTATTGATATGATATTTCCTCTAAATGTTTTATTACTTATGGATGCGACAGTCAATTCGCAATACAGTACAGCATTTTATTATTTACCAGCTAATGCGCTGCCTGTATGGCAATGACTACTGCAATTTATTTGTAATGACACCTGCTAGATGGCAGTAATGGCTAACTTTATATCTTTTGAACCCTGCAAGATATCGAAATAGCACATACACGAAAATTTAAGTTAAAATTCATGTTATAATCATTAATTTTTTTATTTAAATCCGTTCCAAATCCGAGCTTTAATGATCGAATTAGCCAGCTGCTTCACTTTCGACCACAGCGAAAACTTCCGAATATATCAAAGCTGTCAACTGCGCGGTAGATGCTATTGTGCCACAGATTTATGCGTACACATAGAGGCACTTACACATCCGATCTAACGCTCATGCGATAAAATCGGGAATAGGGTAGGGTGTAGTATCAGAGCCTCGGTGAGAATCACAAGGCAGCCAAACCCGAAAATCAACAATTTCAATCCGACTACGATACGAACCCATATTCTGCGTAGTAATCCTGGTATTCAAACCACTAGATCATGCGGTTATCAAGATGATTTGATCATAAGGATGAAATATAATTATTTTTGTATATAATGATAAAGTGATCTTCACCTATCCATATTTGATGTAACGCTTTTGTTTATTTCTTGATTTATTTAAGCTTCATTGTTTACCTTAAAATAATATAATGGACTTAATGCTTATCTGCAATCTCTGCCGCTAAACCCCATGTGTAATGAAACATCATGGTCATAAACTTATTTTCCAGAACATAAAAAGCCATTAACAAATGTAAAATACTCAAAAAACATATTAAATAAATACAAAGCGACATATCGAAGATAACATTTTGACGAATAATAAACTTTACGGCGGTCGCGCGTCATTGTGTTTTTGATAATTGTAACTGAGTGTACAGTGCTAGAATCATGGCTGACCGTTTTGCGTTACGTTGAGAGAGCCGAGACGATGTGGTCTTCGAGTACATTTCGCGGGCGATGTTTGCGCAAAATCGCGTTTCTATTGGGCTGGTAATTGTTTTCTTTAACCACCAGTGAGTTTGGATGGAGTGTGGTTCTATCGAAGAATCGCCGCGACATTTCCTTAAAGGGCTAAATATCACAGTCGCTGAGAATATCTATATTGCATTGGAACCACCGGACTCCGGTGGCTTTTCGCAGTATTTTGCACTATTTGCAGTTTATTTATCTGAGTGCTCATCGCTTGTGTGAAAGCGACGAAAATAAGCCACAACGAATCTTATGTGTTTATGTTCTTTATCTTGTAGGCGTAACATCTGTTGTTAGCACATTTTTCTGGAACACCATACTAGTGAATATTGGCGACCTGCGATAAATGCCGCTCTATTTTGGGCATTGTCGATATTCGACGTCATCGCTACATCCAACGTGACCCCGAGGTATTTGACGAGTTTGATCGGATGGTTGAAGCGGTTTTTTATGTTTCAGATAAGATTAGCAAAGTTCTGTTCTCAACCCAATAACTTGTGAATTACGCAAATATATATTCCCTCAGAGTGAATTTCAATACTATGACCCACTATTTAGCAGACAACTACACTAACTCAGGCACGCTGTCGTCACAAAGGAATTGTATAACAATTTCAATTTATATTGGGAAGAATGGATACCAAAACCGCAAAACGAAAAGTTTTAGCTATAAATCTTAGTTTTATATGAATTTAATATTTTTGAAACGTCCTCGGGTGGTCATTCAGATTTCGATCTCTTAACAAGTCTGTTATTATGATATTCCAACTATGTTTCCTAATTCTTAGTTACAGACGATGTCTTATAAAACAACTTTTTAATTTAATGAAACTCAATTTACGGATTTTATTCTATTTTATTTTTGACTATATCAACCCGACGTTTCTAGCGCTATACAGCACCCATGGTCACGGGAGGACTGAGATGTCAGACGTTCTGATGTCATAGTTAATATGGGGTACCTTCAACGTCTACGTCCGATCCACGCAGAATGAGCTTACAGTATTTCGAAGTCTAGCAGTGGTGTGCTTTGTTTCAGATTTAATTTTATTAAGTATAGGATATCGAGCCGGTGGTAGTACCCAACCATCTTCTCTATTGAAATTAGGATGTTTTTTTTTTAATTTCAATAGCCTCGCGTGTAATCCTTGGCAAGAATCGGTGTTCTTCATCGAGGATTCATGGTCTATCAAATCTGATGTAATGTTTGGGATGATTCAGAACATAATTAAATACTAAAAACTTCCTAGAGCATCTATACTCCACGTCAGCTGTGTCTTATACGCGGGTTTCTACGGATCTTTTAGTTTGTTTTAAGTAGGAGAGACCATATTTACAATCTTGCTTGTATACTCCTGTATCTTGTAAAGGGACATTACACTTAACAAATGGTAAAAACTGACTTATCTTCTTCGGCGGCTTGAAGAATGTTCTTATGGAAGCCCGCTTTAAGATAAAGCCAATCCTTCCTATGACTTCTCTGACGTATGGTAGTACAACGGATACACGCTCGACTGTGACCGGCTTTACTTTAGTGATCTGTCACTAAACATTACAGGTAATACAACCTGCTTGATATCTTATAATTAATAAAATTTAATTAAAAACAAGCAAATAACTGCTAGACTTCAAGATGATGTAAGCTTATTCTACGTGGATCGGACCAAAATAATAATTAAAAGCTGAAGTTATCCCGTATTAACTAAGATATTAGGACGACCGACATCTCAGTCCTCCCGTGACCACGGGTGCTTTAAAACGCACGAAAATTCAAGTTAAAAATAAATCGCGTTAAAATCCGTAAATTTATTTTTATTAAATGAGCGATATTCGCGTAAACACAAGAAACTAATATGACTTTTGCATTACAGAAACAGCTTATCAAAATTATTATTACACTGTTTTTGCTTTAAAAACGTCTTCGTCTTTAAGTCCGGTCAATAAGTAGTTTTAAGTTAAGTATAAGACTTGGCTTCCAAACGTACAAAAGCAGATGTGTCGTTTCCGATACGTTATAGCTTAAGAAATTTATAATACAATTTAAAAATATGTCTCAATTATTTTTGATGTAATAAATCATGAAAGTGGCCCATACCGTGTTTTGGGGCAATCTATTGAGGCGGGCTATGCTCAAAAGTGGACTAGTGATGGCCTGAAATGATAATGATGCCAAAGCTGGATTCCTCATACTATTGACGGGAAGTAGTGGACAGCAATACCAGACAACACAAGATGTCAACACAAAGTCCTAGGAAACGAATGATAAAATGTCTAATATAAAATTTTGTAAGTAATATAATTCTTCGTCAAAATGAATATACAATAAAAAGTACGGAATAATAAATTGAACATATTTGAACAAATTGAACATATAATAAAAAAGTACAAAATAAAAATGATAAAGAGTATGAGTGGCAATATATTAATACTAAAGATGGTAACATGTCATGCTACTACCTATTATAATAAATGAAAAGGGGATGTTAACCGGAAAATATCAACGTCATTGTTTTTAATTACTATTATCAACCTCTAACCACTGTGTGCTTGAGTCAGGCTTCACCCAAGTTAGGTAAATTTGCTGTTATCGCAATTTTTGATAAGCTGTTTGGATCAGTGTACCATATAGTACATAACACATTAGAGGCTGTCTGACTGATTCAGATGCAACGTTGCCGGTCTACGTATTTTAAATCTGGAATTAAGGATTTATTGGAGGTCAACGCAATTTCGGAGGCAAAAGAATTTTATCACCGCTCCCACAGGACAATTAACATGGATCTATATCAACGCGTATCTGTGAAAATTTAATACTTGTTTTACGTGATATTAATCGTGAGACGCCTGTTGCTCTGAAATTACACATTATGCGAGACTTACAAATCCGATTAAGAGAAAAGACATTGCAAAATTGTAATTCCGTTTCACTGTAGGCAAGCTACTTAACTAAATCTTTATTTTAATTTTGGTTTGTGTTGTTATATGAGAGTATTTATAATTACTTGTAATAAATAGTCAGATTATTGATTTCCATAGTTCTAGAATCTAAACTCCCCAGAGTCCTTGTTTAATATTTAACTAATATTGTGCAGCTTAATGTTATAAATTTAATTAACCAAAAATTTTAACTTTAAAACTTTTTAAGTTACTCAGCATGGTTTTTGGTTTATACTTAATAAATAGTAAAGAAAATGACCAAAAAGCGAAGTTAAATTTTAAATGCAGTCTTCTTATTCTTAATTATAATGTAGCACACTAATTTTCATTCTCCCTCTGTTAACAGAAGAGCTAATATAATTTAGTATTTATCCAATTTATAATTTAACTCTGTTTACTTTACGGGTAATTAATCAGCCAATTGTTAATTTAAACTAATCCATGATTGACAAAAACCACATTTTTATTTACAAGTAAATATCTTAAATTTTAATGAAATATGCATCTAATTTTTTTTTTTGGTAAACGTGTAGGCCTAGAAGACATATTATTGTTTAACAGTATAATGAATTAATCTATTTTGCATACTCCAATAGTATAATTTTTTTTGCAATTGCGTTGTAAGAATTATTTCTAAACACTGTGTTGAAATAACTCTTTCTCTGCAATTGTAAACCCCCTGGTTACCAAACACATGATGTTATTGGATAAGATAATTTACAAATGAAATTATCTAATATGGTATTGAAAAAAAAGGTCCCAGTTTCTTGCCGTTTTCTCCGAGTTAGTCCTAATTTTTCGAACCGGTATAGATTTTGATATTTATTAAAGATTAATACAAGCCTAAATTGAATAATATTGACTTTTGACTTTTTTTTTGAACGAAACCCACAATAGGATTTCTTCCGTATCCTGATTACATTGTACAGGCATAAATTCCGCATGCACAAACCCTACCATCTTTTTCATCATCATGCAACTTGGAAAAGATGTTCTAAAGTTTCAATCCACACAAAACAAACTCACGTCTGATGAACACGTAACTTCATTTAGCCTAAAGTATTACGTGGTCAAAACTATGTTCATATTAAGTAATGACAAGAAAATGTAAATGAAGACTTAAGTAGCTTAATTAAGTTTAAGCAAGATTTTGAAAATTGCGCCCCAGTAATGGTTTCTCTGTGTTCCACGTTTCAAACTACATTTGATGTAAATTTTCTTCTGCAATTACATATCACTGAGTTTTCGAATATAATAAAACGTGTTTAAAGTAATGAACTTACGCTTATCATAGTACGCACAATCACAGGTGCACTCACACATCAAAACCTACCAGCACCCGATGTTACGATCATGCGATAATATTGAAAGTAGGTTAGGATGCAGTGCTAGAGGCCCGGAGACAATTATTATAACGCAACCATATTCGAAACAACAATTTGTGTTATGTACAAATGTTGGCTCCGTTTTCGGTTTTGAACCCAGGACTTACAGCGTAGTAGTTAGGGGAGCCTGTGGTACCTAACTACTACGCTGCAAGTCTTGCTACGCCAATGACCAGGACAGAACAGTACGCTACGGGGATGTTATATAAAAGTAGATTACTATAACTATACTGAGATAATATAGTTGCTTCTAAATAGCAAACAGCATACACATGACTTTTTATTTACCAAAGCCGACGATTACGGTACCTACGGCTAGTGATATGCTTATGTATACTATATAATAAAACTGTATATACATATTTAAGGAAGTCGGAACTTAATACGTGTAAGAACGAGCTTAGCCAGTTATTCTTCTATCAGCAGTAGTATCCAAATACTACTGTACGATAGATCATACAGAAAATTTAGTAAAAAAAGGTTTTTGTATGAGACACTGGCCAGTTATAATTTATTTTGAAAATACGATTATTTACAAGTAGAAATACAAATAATCATATTTCATATTTTCATCAATTTTTACGACATAAATTGAAATGAAACACGTTTATAGAAATATGGCTCTGATCTGTTATTTAGTATAATTACTGGACATATCAGACTTAAGAACTAAAGCCTCTGGTTTACGAGCGCAGTGCACTGCCATACAGAAATCTTCTAGGTGATACAGCATTTATTATGGGCAGATATCGAGCTCACCATCAGGAGAATGATTTACTCCTCTCATCACTTTAATCAATAAAACATATTTAGCTAAATGTAACTCACACATTATAATATAACCCTAAATGTACAGGAGTTATTCGTCTGTGCATTAAGGAGAGTTGAGGAGTCATAAACGTATTGGAAGATATATATTTCATTAGGCTGTACATAATTTAAGTAAAAACCATTTACCATGATATCATAGGCATTGAAAACCGACCGAAGGTTTGGTTTCGGTTTCCACAAGTTTTGGCAGAAAATGCTGGATTCGGCAGCACAGAAACAGAAACTGCTGCTAAAATTACGTACGTGTGGTTACCTATTACGTTATATTTTTTAAGTTGCTTACACATAACTTAAAGTGATAAAAAATTGGTATGTTTTGCATTTATTTAAGTTGGTTTCCTGAAATAAATTAGTTTCCTGATAAATTGAGGTATTTTAATTAATCTAATCGAATAACCTGTAAACAAAGCCAGAAAAACAATATACTTCAAAGCATAATGAAAATTTCGCTAAATTTTAACTTAACTACTTAAGTGACGGGTTCGTTTACGTTTAAGAACGAAATTAAAAGGAGAGCAGAATATTCGGTTACAGTTTCAGTTACGGCTGATAATCGTGTTTTAGTTCGGACACTAAGAGATCGGCTCCTAACATTATATAATTATAAATAAAATTCATATTATTCATTATATAGTAAAATTCATGAACTTATTATAATAAATCTTTGATGTTACACGTACAAGAAGAAAGGATTTGCCACCACGCTTGGAAGACCAATCGAATTCGGGTACGGCAATCGCAGTACCCGAAGACTTTCATTTTAGACGCTGTCGGCTGTCATGGGTCTGTCTATTTTTTTGATGGAATAATTAACTAATTTCTCTGTTTTTCAGTTAGTCGGTTCTTACAACTTCCACGGGATAGGGTGAAAGATGTAGACTTCAAGACACTAAGCTTATTCTTCGTGGACGGATCAAAAATAATATTTAAAAGCTCAAGATACACCACACCAGATTAAGTATGAGGAGGTCTGACACCGCAGTCCTCCCGTGACTATAGGTGTAAAAAAGCACTCGAAACGTCGGGTTAATATAATTTAAAATACTACTCTATAAAATCTGTAAATTTTGTTATACTAATTAACTCTTTTTTTCTAGTTGTGTTTTTCAGTAACTAAATAGGTTAGCATTTTATGTTACCGAACGAAAACGAAAATGTCGACAAATATAGTATCTAATGTAGTGAGTACAGTTATGTGGCCGACAAATTGGATACGTTTGAAACGATAGACATAGTCTGCTTTATTAATTGAATTTTTTTTTATCGAGTCATACAACTCTGCTGACACTACATAAAGGGTTTATAGCAACATTACTAACATTTTATTATTGTCTACGTATACTTCAACACTGAAATAAATATTAGATATTTTAAGCGTCGTGGCGAATCTTATAGTTTATTATAACATGTTGTAGTAATAATAAGTTGGCTAGTTTAAGTAGATGAAGATTAAGTAGATGCCAGAAATATATTCTAGTACCCGACATATGGCGAATTATTATCTGATTTATACTAAGCAAAAATATTCGGTAACGAGTATAGTCTCTAAGCTGAGAGATCATCTGGTACTACGATTATCAATCCGCCTCCCAAG
>DWIA01000280.1:0-11790 GCA_018248195.1 Archon apollinus
AGCCCAGGGTCTGTGACATAGAAGTCAAGTACTATAACCACTACGCCACGTCACGACACGACATCGATCATGCTCTAATATGTACCGATTAAAAAATTCGACACTATTTTTTTAAAAGAATTCTAGCAATTCCATAAGCATTACTAATATTCCCGTGAACAACTAAAACTAATCTTAAGAGATGGAGCTTAGCTAGACATTGAATGGCGGGCTCGATCCAGTGACATGTTTTACAGTTCGTGGTTTAGAACATAGGCTATAGGCCTTATAACAGTCAGTGACAAACTTAAGCTGAAATTTTAGAATTTTTAAATTTTTATGTTTTTGTTTTTGTGTTATGGAATAAATACTAACTAAATTCTAATTTTTAGATTTCTGTCTTTGCTAGAAGTACCTTAGAATTTTAATGATCAGTGAGTGAGTCAGTGACAAAATAAGGCAAATTTACCTTGAGATGAGATGTTTCATAAATTATATTAGTTACAAACTTGTAATTTGGATGTTCTAGGTAGGATCGATAAGTACTCAGGATGAAATTTCGAACTTTTAACTTTACCCACAATGAAAACACAAAATCACCGAATAATTTGCGAATTTTATTATTCCAATGCAAAGCTTTCCAACACATTTAGTGTTTATTCTAGAACACAGTCTAGAATTTTAAACAACATTCGTGGCTAACTTTGTCGTACATACTCCCCGACTGAGAAAGACGCTTCATATAATTAACATCAAAAAAAAATAAGAAAATGTAATAAATGTATGCTTAAATGAAGTATCCGTACAAGGTCTCCAATCAGTTTAATCCATTTGTACATGCTCTGCGCTCAAAGGATATCTCACGTGTCTTCCAAAGGGAAGGAAAAATATGTAATAAAAAATTATTACATATTTTACAACGAAATAGATGTGATATACATCAATTCTTTTGATGTTTAGTTACTGTAGCAACATCTTATTCGCCTACTGAATCGTTTTCTATAAAGCATTTTTTTCATAAAAAAGGATTAAAAATAATGGATAAATTTATCTACTTTAAAGATATTCAAGTATAAAAAATATTTTTTATACTTAAATATTTTATACAAAAGCCCTTTCAGCCAATTTCGAAGCTTTCTTGTTTCTTCTTTATTCAATTTACTAGCTGCATCCCGCGGTTTTACACGCGCAGATCCCGATTCCGGGAATGTATCGGAATAAATAGTATTCTATATATTTATACAGGCTATAGATTTTCTGTTTGCAAAATTTCATTCACATCCGCTCAGCCGTTTAAGCATGATTGAGTAACAAACATCCATACATCCTCACAAATTTTGGAGTTTATAATAATAGTAGGATAGGTTACAGTAGGATAAGATAGGAAGTAGGATACTAAGTAAAACATAGTAACTTACCAATAATCTATACTGTGCAAAATTTTGAATACGTCAACGTTTTCCATAGAGCTTTGATAGCCAGTATAAGAACGACTTCCTTGTCTTCCAATTTTTTTTGATAAAAAATATCGTAAAGCCCACATACCTATACTGAAGGTGCATGCGGGGCACCATTCCCTTATAAACAATAGAGAAGGTCCGTGCCCAGCGGTGGGAAATAGGAAGTAGGCTGTTACTTAACTGCCATTTTTAAAAATACTTGTTTTTTATTACCTTGATATTATTTCTGGCAGGGATCCAAGCTCACAAACCCATAATCTGAACCTAACAAACGCTAAATAATGTGATTTAAGTTATGAATACACAGTATTTACAAGTGCCGATTCCACGCCGATTTTTCAATCACGGCGACAACTTCTGAATAATGTGCTATATAATAATGCCACACGTGTACGCGCAAATACAGAGGCACTCACCGCTCCTAACTTACCCGTGTCTGATGTAACTAGTAGCAGTAGTGCTCATGTGATAAGATTGAAGGTAGTATAGGATGCAGTTCATAAACACGGGAACAATCTTTTTTGTTTAATAGAACAAAATGATGAGACGAGCGAAGCCTATGCCTGATGGAAAGCGCAACATCTGCCTGTAAATCCTGTGTCACTCAGAACATTTCTGCACGACACCACATTGCGCTACGCTAGGTCTCAGTGCCCTTCAAGCCGAATCACAGTAATGTTCGCACACTACTTCTTCACGGCAGCATAACTGGCCCTGCGTTGCAGAATCACAACAAGCGAAAACTGACAATTTATGTTTAGCAGAGATGTTAGGTTCGACTGAGATTCGAACCCAAGAACCGCCTCATAGAAAAGGTAACCACTAGGCCAAACGATCCTTATATAAGGACACTGTTTACTAATCATTAATTGTTCTCGTACTCGTATCACCTAGCATACAAATAATCAATAATGAGCGACAAAATATATTCAAATCAAACTTTCCTTCAACGAAACTTCTTCAGATGTAAAAACCTTCATGTCAAATATAAAACTATTTCTAACTCCGAACTGCATAAACATTAGGATGAAATACGTCCTATGCCAGAGTTTTGCTTTGATTTAGGACTACGGCTATTTACACTTGCGCGACCTCGTGTGAAACTGAGCCATAAAAGTTTGCGTAACTCCCTTCGTGACGTGTGTACGATACTCCGATGGTAATTTTCCGCAGTTTTCTGTCATATTCATATCAAAGGAATTCTAATTGAGGCAATGTTATTCATAGAATCAGGGGTCACTTTGCGGAAATGCATTACATTAAAGAAATCCGTCTAACGAATCCATCTAAGTAGTTATCATCCCCGGGCCAGTTATTCTGCCGTGAAGCAGTAGTTGCCTAACATCACTGTGTTTCAGTGATCCCAGTGTTAACTAACGTTATCACTGGGTATTTGAGACTTAAGAACTGATGTCTTTTTTTATTAGATAAAGTGACGAATAAGCAAAGGTTCACCTGATAGTAAGTGCAAAGTCTGCCCATAACAGATGTTGTTTCACACAGACCGCTTCTGTGAGACATCACACTGCGCCCGTCATCCTGAGACATCAGTTCTTAAGGTTCAAATACCCAGTGATTACGCTATCTCACAGTGCCTTTCGAACCGAAACACAGTAATGTTTGCACACTACTACTTCACGGCAGAATGACTGGCCCTGGAGTGGTACCTACATAGACGGATTCCTGCACAGGAATCCTACCACCAGTGATAAGTGTATCAGGGTAACGAGCGCAGTGTGGTTTCATACAGAAGATTTGACAACTGCATGAGTCAGTGGTTAGAGTACGTGACTTTTACGTCGCAGGTCCTAGACCCAAATACCAGCCGTAGCCAACATGTTGAAAACGCACCCACCACACAGGCTAAATTCTACTATGGGGAAACGTTTTTTTTTAAAGAGAGATACGGAATTAAAAAGCTCATTTACAATTTAAAATCGTGTGAATTACCTAGTATTTCGAACTTCATCTTCTGCTTTCCTACAATAGCGTGCAGAAGCAAAGAAACACGCGTCGTCTTGTAAACTTCGGTGGTGTGTATTCTTTAGTATGTCACTGTTGTGGAGGAAGACATTTGGTTGCAGATCCAAGGCGCGTTTTTATGATCCCCTGTGAAACCTATTTTCAGAAGGCGGGCAAAGTTCTCAAAAAAACATGTAACCAATTTAAATTTTGCATTTTTAGCAAAATAACATTTTCTCTTCTTTTACAATCAAGAAAAATGTCTTCAAAAACTATGTAAAATATACACTATTTTATATATATATCATAACAGATATTAACAGATTAACTTTGAAAGATGAAACTTTGAGTCGTAGCTATACACCGGATATTTGACAACTTGGGTGGGCTCTTTGTTTGTTGTTCAACTATCCACAAATTAAAATGTAATATACTTAAAACAAGACATTTATACCTTTCTCGTCTTTTTGTGCATTCATAAAGTAATTCTCAAAACAACTAATTTTTATTTTTCTTTAGCAGCCTAAAGTGGATTTCCTTAAGTGGATGTCTGTCCCTGGCTGGACATAGGATCCTCCCAAACTGGAGAATTACGACTGGCGATTCTGCCACTAAACACTTCGTAATTACTAAACCCGTCACCGAGATTCTTTATTAGGTCTTGCATAATTGAGATAATCGATGTTTCTCTGGGAATTACGGATTCTATACCCTTAGCTGTGATATCCGCAGCAGAACTAGAGTCAACGAAGCCCGCATTATTAGCAAGCTGAAGTGGTAGTGGGTCAGCCATATTGCTCGTAGAACCGATAACCGTTGGGGAAGAAAGGTTATGAAGTGGCAATCTCGTATCGGCAAACGCAGTGTGGGCCGACTCCCCATTAGATATAGTAACGACACGGTTTTGGTGGAAGCGAAGGATGCAGGTGGCTCAAGCCCGTGTTTTATGATAATCTATTGAGGAAACCTTTGTTCAAAAGTGAACTAGTCATAGGCTGAACTAATGATGACGATAATAACTGAGATGATTATTCCGCCATCAGTCGAAGCCCATTCAAGCTCCTAGAATTAATTACGGTAACACGACACAGTTAATTATCTTTCCATTTTTATATGAAGATGCCATTAGATTCTATTTTAGAGTATTCCTTCAAACTATATACGTAGGTAGAAAATATCCTAACAAGAATAAATAGTTCGTTTGTTCAGCGTTGATGTAAACAGGGATCCTTTATAGACGTGTTAGTTTACAGACGCCTCTTGATGGATCGTTTATGTCCGCCATGTGTTAAATACATATATGATTATATCGTTTGATTGAAAACGATACTGTAGTAATAACAAGATTTGCATTAATATAATTTTATGACTTATATCCTGATAATGCGTCTATAGATAACATTTTATATTTATAGATTACCATTGGCTAAATCTAAGCAAAAAAGGGATAGCTTCTTGCTTTATTTCATAGCAAGAGAGTGATTGCTTGGTAGCTCAGGGGCTAGGCGCTCATTTTAAATTTCATAGTAAGCGAGTGACCTGTGTTGGCACCACTAAATTTGTTTATTGTTGTTTTAAGAGCCTATTTACCACGTGCTTAACGGTGAAGGAAACATTGTAAGGAAACTTAGTTATCTCTTCTATTGTTGACGTAGTACTAGCTAGCGTATGATCTGTAGATCACGTTTTGAAAATCAGAGTAGAAGAAAATTTGGAAGCATTTACCTCACCTCGCCTTCAAAGGGCGAGAGTCACAAGAAAATACTGGGATTATGAAATATTTTATTACAAAACCTTTACCTTAATTTTGCAGTTGAGTCTTCTCGTGACTATAAATGTCTACGTGAAAAAATTACTGCGTAGTTTAGACGTTAAAATTCCGTCTGTATCCGCTTTTGCGACTTTAATTTCTGGTGTATGATTTTTATTTTTTACTTTCAGCAGAATATTTTTTTATAACTAGGTAATTTTTTACGTTTATGACTCGATATATTCAAATATGAGGACTTAGTCCGATAGTCAGATACATATTGAAATATCATTCAGTACATTTCAGATACATATTCGGGTGATGATTTCTTATTTCTCGTTCCCTCAATATGCTGCGGTTCGTGAATGTCATAGGTCCATAATCCCATAATTAATCACACCACTTCACGAGTTTTCTGCTTCTTGAAGTCCTCCCATCCATGTTGCCCATGTAAATCTGATGATACATTAATAATAATTAAGAAGCTGAAATAATGATAAAGATGTAGTAGATATTGACTGAGAAAGAAATAACCAAAGTCAAGCAAATACTAAAACCAACGCGTTCGTAGGAATTTGGTAAAATCGACAACTCCCCCGTCGTTAATGCACACAAGTTTTACAGCGACGAAAATAAATCACTAACAATGTACATTAATTGTCTTTTATGCCGGAGCATTTCTTACCCAATATAAACACAGCAACTCACGTCGAAGTCCCGGAATACCTAAATAAATAACGGTTTAAAAGGGATTTCTTTGTACCGATACAGGGCCGACTGATTTGTGAAGGGTTTGAAGACTGCTCATGGATTAAGTTTGCAATAATTTCAGAAAGGAATATTTGTAATATTCCAGAGTTTATGTAACTTATTAAAACTTTATTATTGATCAATAAGTAATAGTTAAAGGATATTTATGTTTACTGGTGATAAAGTTTCTATGCAGGAATCCGTCTAGGTGGGTATCACCGCTGTGTCAGTTATTCTGCCGATAGCTAATTCCCAAAATAAGTGATCGTCAATATGGGTTCATACCCCAGTGTAGTACCGAGGACTCCCTCTATGACTTGATGCGACACATAAACAGGGGACTTTATGATAAAAAAGCTTCTTGTGTTAGTGTCTCTGGACATAGAGGGAGCCTTCGATAACGCATGGTGGCCTGCCATAAAATGTAGACTGGTAGAGACAAAATGCTCGGTCGACCTGAGGCGCCTGGTTGACAGCTATCTCAAAGATAGGATAGTGCGCGTCAGGTATGCCTGGAAGGAATGGGTCAAGAGTACGTCAAAGGGGCTACAGGTCAAATTGTGTACAGGGCTCAATACGTGGACCAATGTTTTGGAATCTCTTCCTAAATCCACTGTTGGATGAGCTGGATTGAAGAGGAGAGTACTGCCAGGCTTTCGCTGACGACGTGGTCCTACTCTGTTATTTTGTTTTGGTTTAAAGGGCGCTGATTGCTCATATGATTACTAGACATATGCAGTTTAAGAACTGATGTCTCAGGATGACGTGCGCAGTGTGGTGTCTGGGTGATACATGATTTTTTATGGACAGACGTTGCACTAACCATCAGGCGATCGATTTGCTCGCCCTTCACACTTTGTTCCATAAAGAAACTTGCAGTATGTACAAAAAGAAAATCATTATTCTCTACTTAGACTTATGGGAAGAATATCTCGTATAATGAAACCAAAGTCTCAAATGTAATTTTTTTTATAAATGTGTTCAATTGTTATAATTTAGATAAATAAATGAACAGGAAAACTTATTTCAAAGTATGAAAAAAAATTTCAATGGAAAATTCTTTTGATTTGCTACTTGCTAGCAAATTCAAATATTCTATTTTATCTATTTTCTTCTTCAATATGAAATTCCAACTATAAAATCAAATCCACTGCTCGACAATAACACGAGGCATCAAGCATTGACGCTTCGATAAAGCGATTTACTGATATGTTAACAGTTTTGCTAGCAATCTTAACAGCACAGCTAGCACCCCCACCCCACCTTTAAAAAATAAAGAATATTAAAACGATCCTATACTTTAGTAAAAAAAAGTTCTTTCCGTAATAGATCAGAGGGACATGTTTCCGTCTACAAAAGTTAATATAAATACTGGGCGGATATTTCATACGATCTGGATACGATCTTTGACGCCGATACCACTGAAATTGTTAATCAGTTTTAGGCATTAATTTTCCACGTACTGAGTGTTTAAGGAAAATGTCGTATAGGAAGCTGAATATCTGTTAAATGAAAAATAATACGACGACATGAGGTATCCCGTACTGGGGTGGCACGGTGGATTTCTCCAGGTTCCAAAACCAAATAAAAGGCAAAGAACAGAAGCGAGTTCTGCAAGTAACTTACTTAAAATTACTTCTATAATCAATAATCTTTGGCTGGCACGATACATTTATATTAGGAATGCAGTTCAAAAGCGCTGCTCGATTATAATTGGCACGCTACGGCGTACATACGGAAAAATGTCCTTGACTACACTTTGTCTTCGATATTTATACGTTAACTACTTACAGGCAGCCTTAAATTTTAGTGCTGATTTACCACGTGCTCAAAGGTGAAAGAAAATATCTGGAGGAAACCTGCATGTCTAAGAAAAAACATTTCGAGGACATGTTAAGTCCGCCAACCCGCCCTGAAGCGGCGGACTCTTCCCGACTCCAAATCCCTGTCAGAAATGAGAGGAAGTTTGTACTCAGCTTAAACTGGGTATCGAAGCCAGAACCAACGACACAGGAGGTATGCTCAGCAGTGGAACATTTATAGGTTTTTATTTTACTATCAAACAGTCGGTCTATCTAATACTTTATTTCCTAAAATACTTAGTCTTTAACAGTGCCTACTACTTTCGTAATAACTTGATCCAGATTTATAGTCGCCTTTTACCCATTAAATTGGACTGGTTTTACGCCTTGTAATAGTTAAGTTACGATGTTTTTGGAACAATTTCTATGAGAAGAAGAATAAAATATAACTAATTTATAAGGTAAATGTGGGATACAGAAACAGTGAAGTGTCATTAGGATGCTTAACTAAGATGTCGCTGCCCTTCTTTCTGTTGTTTCTTTGGTCACTTCTTTCGCTTCCGACGGGGACAGAAGGGTTAAATGCATTATTTTTTATCGACACTTCATGGCATAGATTACACATACATTGCTATGAATTTTACTTACGACGGAAATTCTACAATCTCGACATTAACTGATAAATATTACTGAGTGGGTAACCTTTGGCAAGTTTTATCGTTGATAATTCTAAAGATTTATATTTGTTCAACTTCATTAGGGCGACATTTCTGTGACTACAAACTGCTAAAATCTACAATGCAGGCACTCTTTTGTACTAATCGTCTCGAATCTAATGACAAGACGTCGATGACAAGTTCAACACAAAAAACTTTGAATGCGACCTTAAAAATAATATAATAAAAAAGTATTAAAAACGATCTTCTATTTCTTCTTCAACCGCCTTTCGAAAGATCACTGCTGGACACAGGTCTCCTTAAGTTGGGGAGATTTTTAGTAATCACCACACTTTGCATGCGGCTTGATTATCGCAGTATCTGGTATTCGCACCTTAGACGCTACTGCCCATCAGATGTGAGGATAATTTAGATCATGTATAATAGACTATTCTACCATCAATTGAAAGCGATCTTGCTTGCAATTCCTCTACTTGACTTTTCCCTACGGGACAATTTTCTTATGCCGCTACTGATCGGCATATAAACAAAATTTAATCACTTGCTGTTATGTAGTGAGTCAGTTATTCAGAAAATGATTTGGTCGCTTTTTTATTGAAGTAAGGGACAAAACTAGCGCAAAACCTGAAAAGCAGGCCTAACCTAAGAACCTTAATAATAAGGCCAGTAATTATTCTATCAAGTTAATGTGTGCAAACGCAACTGTTAAGGTTTTAAGAGCACGCGCCACAGTTTTGCCGGCATAAGACGGCCGGTGTAGCTCATGCCATCAGCTGATCAACTTGATTGTCTTTTCACTTACTTATATAAAAAAGTATTTACCCCTCTGTCGTAAGTCATGTCGTTTTACCTGCCTGTCACAACTTAAGCTATTTTACGAGACGCACAAAATGAGATGGCCAGCACACAACTTACTCACATAAATGTTTTTACTAGGAACGCAGGGTTTTAGAAAACTCCGTGGCTGTCGATCCTCATTTGATGACTCGTTTTAAAGAACTGGCGAAGGGCGGGAGGAGAATAGCACTCCGGCAAACAAATATTTTACTTTATCACCGAAGTCGCATCAAAATCAGGCGCATCAGTCAACATCGCAAAATCTACTTAATTCAATGCCTAAAGTTCACTAGTTATTTGCGATACTAAAATTATTTTACACCATCATTTCATACCATAAAATCGGTGTTTTTTTACGTGTGTAATGAAAGTGACGAGACAAGAGAAATGTTCACCTGATGAAAAGCGCAACGTCTGCTCATAACAAATGCTGTGTCACTCAGAACATTTCTGCACGACATGGTGTCGTGCAGAAATGTTCTCGACTCTGAGTCGCTCGTCATCTTGAGGCATCAATTCTTAAGTCTTATATGACCAGTGATTACGCTAACTCTCAGCGCCCTTCAAACTCAATCACAGTAATGTTCGCACACTACTGCTTCACGGCAGAATAACCCCCACTGGTCACCCCACACATGCTCGCAAGACCTAGCTAGACGTCCTTCCGGAGGGTGGGTGACATAGCAGAGGCATAGTTGATAGCTGACTTGATCACTTTTGAAGCCTATGGTGATGGGTGCTCGGCACATACTATTTACCTCGCTTGGGAGCTGGAGCCCCTGAGCATCTTCGGAGTACGAGCCCCTGGCTTTAACTACATAAAATTTAATAGTTAAATCGAATAAGAATTTTCTAGGGATTAGAAATGTAGTTTCTCATGACGTTAGTGAAAAAGTCGCAATTATTAAATTATCTATTATTTTGAATCATTTACAAATAATTTCTCTAAAATCTATTGTAATATTTTCATTTTATTTTTTCTTACATTTAGTAGTAAATTAGCATGTGCGTAAAACCAATAAAAACGTCCAACATCAGTGTAACAGGGATCTTAGTATGTCGTATTTAGAATAAATCACGTCGAATGTGCGTAAACAACTTTCAAACAAACATTTTAAACTCAGAGGAAGTTATGATGTTATTGCGTTTTAACCACACTTTATGTCCCCGTGTAACAAGTCACACCTGCGAGGATTCATAATTTTGAACAACAAAATTACTGTCAAAACTTTCATACCAATTTCTGTTTAACGGCACTCACCATATGAGACATTTTCACGTATTCTATTAAACGTTAAGCGTAATGTAAAGTAGGTTACGGATTCTATCCTTGTCTGGTGATTGGATTCTCACGGAGAATTCGTATAAGTAGGTGCAGTAGTAAGTCACCACCAGTGTCAATCGTTCTGCCTTAAGGCAGAGGTGTACAAACGCTACAGTGTTTCGGTTCGTACGGGACCTAATCTAGAGTAATTAATTACATGGTCCGTGAGGCTGAGGGACCTACTCGTATGTATCCTGGTTACATGCGCGGTGCGGTGCCACATACAGGTATCTCCAATGCAAACATCTGGTTGACATTGCAAGCGTTGCACTTACCATCAGTGGAAGGACTTTATAAAATATTGAACTAATAGCAAATGCTTTATCTTAGAAGCTTATCAGAATAACATATAATAAACGAAGGCTACAAAAAATTTAAGAAAAAATATTATCCTTCAATAGATTTGGGTTTTTAATTGTTGTTGGACAGTTGAGTTAGCACAGTGGTTATGCGGTTGGCGCTAAGTGAGTCTCGCGTTTGATTCCTGCAAAGACCTCTCCTCTGATTCCTCCTCGGCAAAAGTATTTGTATGGCCTACAGATACTTATTACGCGTGTAAGTCTTCGTGCATGTGCAATTTATATCTGTAAAGTGCACCCACGACACAGTCATGATACATTTCTTTATGGAAGAATATAACGAGATGAGCAAATAATTCACCTGATTATACGTAGTATAACAAATGCTTTGCCAACCAGAACATTTTTGTGTAGCATCACTATGCGCTCGCCTCCTGCTCACATGCCTGAGAGATAAGTTGTTAAGTCTCGTATGCCCAGTAATTACACTAGCTATCAGTGACCTTCAGACTGAAACAGAAATGTTTGCACACTACTGGTTGACGCTAGAATAACTAACACATCGGTGGTACCTTTTTAAATGGATTCTGCATTGTTGAATGATTTCTATATCGATTGTTATAACTCACTTTTAAATAGTGTAATTCTCACTTTCTAAATTAAAGCATAGAATAGAAATTTATTTATTAACTGAAAAATTACACATCACTTTCTAGAAAGTTCTATAATAAGAACAGCGAAGAGGTTTTGAATCCGCATAGTGTTGCAAGGTAACCTAACAGCGCTGATAATTATGGTACAACAACAGAGATACGTATGAAAAAAGTTCTTAATTGATTTTTTTGTTGGATAAAGTGACGAAACGAGCAAAATGTTCACCTGATGGTAAGTGCAATGCCTGCCCATAACAGATGTTGTGTCACTCAGAACGTTTCTGTGTGACACCACAC
>DWIA01000281.1:0-11778 GCA_018248195.1 Archon apollinus
CATCAGTACTCGGAAATTACCACAACCAATAGAAATTTAGGTGGTAAATAAATCAGTCCTTACAAATAGATTTATATCGACGTATGTATACGAATATATCAAATCCGAGTTCCACTATCACCGGAAAAAGTTTCAAAGTACGAGTACTATGTACTCGAATAACTGGAAAATCCAGTATTAGTTAAAAGATTTACACTGAAAATTTATTGTTATTGTGCGCATACCTTAAAACAAATATTTTCGTTCGCAAATTAAGCAACACTAAACTGTGTGTCTTTATGAATAGTTAAGTAGCAGTCTTACAAACTATATTAAATTAACATTCTGATATTGTAATCTCAAAATCCGCTAGCCAATTAAAGAGTGTTCTACCATGCACGAGCCTGTTGTTGAATCGGCTGCCACCAGATTATTTTTCTGTCTAGACTTTGCGTGGATTATATACGACATAATTTACATAAACATATAGCTGCAGTGTATCTATTGTATAAAAAATTGATCAGTATTGAGTTATACTGTTCAGTTATTGTCAACTATTGACGTGATATCATTTAAAATATACTACCAGAACGTATGTTTCTTCGTTGCCTTTATTTGAATTCTAACAATGTAATATCCCTAACGGAGACGTAGTTGACTGACAGTATATCTAGCACTGACCGGTTTAACAGCTGTTACTTATTTTGGAGGCGAAATAGGGACTATTACCGGACATGTCACGCTATGGGAAGGGGTGTTTTGCTATATATAGCGCGTGAATAGTTATACAACAATATCTCTATTTCTGTCATCAGTAATTCGGTATTGAGAAGAAAAAGACAATGCATTGTGTAACTATACAAACTCTATACAACGTTTCTTAATAAGAAGGATTAAGGATTAATAAGAAGGAGGAAGAATATTTTCATAATCAAATCTTAATGTAAGGATAGACCTTGCAAAGTAAATTTTGTGAGACAAATTTTACTTTGTCACGGCCCTTAAAAGTAAGGTAAAAGTTAAATTTTCTTGGTCCTGCATAACGATAACCTACTACTGACCTCACCCGAATATTTTTTATAGTAGTTGGGAGTTTTATTTACATTTTAAGTAGAAACACAATAAAAATAATGAATATCTACTAACAATTTTAGAGGATGTTTTTGCATGCGGATCTTAGCAAAGTAATTTTCCTCTAAAATTGTTATAGTGGATTTCCGCAAAGTAACTCCTGATTCTATTAACTATAGAATATCTACTAATATTTTTTTGGATTTTTTTACAGTAAGGGATTGCCAAGAATAACTATTGACTGACTCGGGCTCTCGGTTTTTTATGTGGCCGGGTATTAATCCGGGAAGTTGACTGATGGGGATGGTCAACACCATGTTTTATAGCAAAGTATGGAAAAGGTTTACATTTAACAGCGTACTTGTCATACTCTTTAATATTGATGACGATGGCAATTATTTTAGACTATCAATCCATTAATGAGTGAATTTTTCTTTCATGTCATCTTTTCATAACTGATAAATTGCCTAAACGTAAAGGTTATAGGATGGCCGGATGGATTCGGATTCGAATATATAGTGACACGGGGTCAATTACTGTATATCCGAATCCGAAAATAAGCTACAATGTATTACAAATATTGTATATTCGTTTCTAAAGGGCTCCTTAGACTCAATATTTAACGGCTAAACGAAATATTATATTGCGTTCTGATGCCGGTATAATGTTAAAAGACACAGTATGCAAGTTATTTGGTAAGGTAAATCTTGTCTATTATTAACAACTTATAGTTTATTTTCATTGATTAAATTAACGAAATGCAGTCAGAAGAACATAGCCCAAAGAAAACAGTACTGATTAACATACGGGATAAATGAAATAATAGGAAATAAAAGTTGGAATATGGCTCAAATAATAAGTTTAACATACGAAGGAGACCTACGTTCAGTGGTAGAGTGGTAATAGATCTTAATTATAATGATGATCATAACAGTTTATAAGCACCTTGCGTTGTCATCGATATACAACTGGTAAGTGACGGTACTTCCGGGCATTCTGATGCCAGCCAGTACGTAACTGGCTGGCATCAAATGCCCGGTAGTTTACACGGACACTACTTATGTACTCGAAACGACTACAATCTTATAACTATTAAAATGTCGAGAATTCAACTTACAGATTGGTACTGCGTTAATCATTATCACCAATATACTACAGTGTGCCGTGTGGTGGCGGCGTAAGGAAATCTGCCTCCCATCTCGTCACATAGGTGTCGTAAGAGTCGACTAAAGGAAATGCCAGGTTAATCTCATAGTTTCCGACAAGTGGCTGAATAACCATCTCAAAAAATGCCAGACTTAAAATACACAGTTTTATGAACGGCAGCATCATCTGAGGTGCCAAACAACCTACTAGGTAACACGAAAAAACATATGTTTAAAAAATGCAAGAGGGTCGTTGATCGGCCTAGATAACACACTGTCTCAGCCTAGTGATATCCCACTCTCCTTGCTGGGTTTCAGTAAGTTGTAGCCGAATTACTCGATCATTGCTAGCGCAGGTGGGTTGCGGCCAAGGTCCCGGTTAGCGCTGAGTTGACTTATTTTCAACCCTGAGATACGCCTGCGCATCTTCAGCCCGTAGGATGTTCCCAGAATGGGAACACAGTAACTTTTAGATTACTGTGTTTCCATTCTGGGAACATCCATCCATCGTGTTAAGATAAGTTTACAGTCGAAAAATTAACAAATTCTATTTCAAAATAATAGTCTGTTTATAGATAAATCGGCGGTGATCACTTAACATCAGGTGAGCCGCTTGCGCGTTTGCCCCCTCTTCTATAAAAAAAACCTCGTCTGTCCTAGACTTTCATAGAAATGATTATTTTCATGTATAATTTATTTAGTTAAAATTAATGGCTGTTTAAACAGTTAATTTGATGGATCAATACTAATCAAATATTTGTTTAATAACAATGAAGTATTTAGTCAACATTGATCCAAATAATATCGCTATATTACATATATTATCTTTATAACTGTAGTAAAAAGTAGTTTATAAAACAGAGGACGATCGATTTTACGAGGATGATGTTACGGAATACTACTCGTGTATTTCATGTTCTTATTTTAATATTATAGATAATATTGAGAACTCCTTCCATGACAACGGGACTTTAGAGCGCTCGGACAGTTGGGTTAATATAGTTAAAATAGAACATGATAAAATACGTAAAGTTTAGTTTTATTAAATGTGTAGTATTTGCGTAAATATAAAAATATCATTACGTAAACCCTTAGCAGAAGCAGAAACAGAAGCTTCATTAAAAAAAAAACCCTATCAAAAGAGCTCAAATACGATCTACTTGCTATGTGACTTCGCAGAGTTCCCCTTAATGTTATTCTGCTCAGATTCATTCATGTGATTTTGAAAGAGAAGAAAATATGGCGAATTACATAGTTCTGATTCAAGGAAAAAGAGTGGAACCAGTGAAATAGTTTCTATACTTGGTTTCGAAGTTTACGAGAGACGGAAAGTACGAGGCTGATATTGCGCAAAGAGTATTGGCAGTAAATCGAATGTATGGGGCCCTACATAACTTTGTGAGCACCCAGAACATATCTAATAAGGATCGACTTATTAGACATAGAGGAGTACTGGTACCCACACTTATGTATGGTAGTGAATATTGGGTTTTTGTTCTTCATGTTATTCTGCTCAGATGCATTCATGTGCAGACGCTACTCACTTAGCTCTAACAAAAGATTGCAATATCAGTAAGGACCCCTTGGTGGTCCTATTAATTATAATAGAATAATTATACTAATTTATTAATATCGGTAACAACGCATTTTGATGAGCGTTAACATCTGAATGTTTTATTATTTTTTAAATATCATTATTAGTAATCTAATATCAGCTAGTTTTTTTTCCTAAGTAGAAAAAAACTTTAGACCGGTCTGCTGTTAGAATCTTTTATTCTGTAGACATAATTTGTGTCTGTGTTATTATAATATTTGAACAATACACAGCTACAAAATTGGGATATTAAATTTCATTGCAAAATGTTAATATTAATGGAACTACACAATTCAAAATAATAATTTCATGATACGAAATTTTAAATTCATGTAAAGCTTATAAATGTCAAAGAAAATGTAGTTTAAGCTATAGATTAAGCCATTATTGAACAATATCATGTAGAATATCAGGGTAACTGCAGTTTAATCTCCTAAGGCTAGGAAGCTTATGCAGCTTCTTAGCAAACATACTGACCAACGGTACTTTGGCTACTTTGTAGTAATGTATGCAATAGGAACTGGTTCGATGATGTATATACTTGTATATAACATATGTGTTATAACAATAGGCACCGTACGAAATTTATTTATTTATTCAGCAAGATGAAGGGGTAACACAGGGGTAACATAAAAATAGATAAGTAAAATATATAAAAAATATGTACTTTTCCATTAAAATTCTAGAACATCATTATCTCAAGAAAACAGAAGAAGGAAGCAACTTCAAAAGTGGCGGGTACCAGACACCCGCTACACAGACCACGCCACGATGAAATCCTTCCAGCGTGGGAAAGACTAATGTCCAGCAGTGGACTACTTCCAGTCTAATAGTGATGATAGTGGTGACCGTACCTCATTGAGCATGTTAATGAGCACAGAGTCAACATTCTCAAGTTAGTGACTCTATTCCCCAGCGCCCGTTTGTAGTATCTACATGGATCCAATGTAGCCCATTGGATCGGATTTGGATATTCATCAAAAATGTACATAATTCGTATACATTTTAAAAATACAATGAAATCAGTTTCTAAAAGAAATGTAAAAGAAAGTAGACCGTTGTCGCTGATGATCTGATATCTAGATAGATAGATAAATCGTTTATTTGTAAATTTACAGTTCACACAAAAATATTTTGAAATAAAAATACAGACTAAACAACATAATATTTACATTACCTGCACACATTATTATACAGATGTGTGCACTGCAATGATACAAATAGGTCGTAGCTCAGTGCATGAAATGCCCACTACGGGACAAAACACTGGTTTTCAGCTACCGTCCGATGTTGAAGCGGAACGGTTGCGAGCTTGCCATTATACCTATATGTTAATTTATGAAACTTATAACATTTTCTATATATGTATTCAATAGTATTTAATACTGTGTGCAAATTGTAAAAAAAAGAAGGAAAAGTTAAGAAGGAAGATTTAATTTTTGTTAATAAGATTTTAATTGTAGCTACAACGAACGAGGAGGATGACACGAGGACTTGTCATTTTCTCGCATATCGATTAGATATAATCCAGCAAGAAAATACAACTAGCGTTCTTGCCACTATGGCACAAGGAGTCGGTGTATTACAATAATATTTATTTTTGGTTTTAAATTATTGTAAACATTTAAAAAATATAACATATTTAACAAATTAACACACATTATTTGCACGCTGCGTGATCTAAATCAATGCAAATAAAAGCGATTAAATGATTTTATGATCATAAAATCCTAGTTTTATTTTCACTGTAACCATTTTATTTTCTATTAACGAATATTCATATTCAATGAAATGAAGGTTCACTTTACTTGCTTGTTAACACTACAACTGATCTGTTCGTGAAAGCAAACAATCGATGTAAATGGACGAATATTCTTGCTGATAGCTTCGTTTGACTGTGAATAACTAATGTCAACATTCTCACTAAGGGGAGCAAACACTGGGTTTGCTACTAGATCGTTTGTTTTTCTATGGTTTACTCAGCCATCCCGACGAAATATTCTAGTGTGTGTGTGCGCATAAATTTATGTCTGTAAAATGCACTAATGAAACAGGACAAATCCCAATGTGTTAAAAAATTGTCAAAATACCATTTATATTTTCTATTCCCTAATATTGTAATCGTTAGGAATTGTAACTAGGAATAAACTCAGTAAGAAAAACTATGAAATGCTGCATTTATATTAAAAAATTGGATTAGAGTACTTGGATGTCAAGTGGGTGTTGATTAATATCTGAAACGTGATATCGCCCATTTTTGGCGTTAAGACATCTCAAATTATTTAGAATGTTGATGAAAATATTTAACATAAAAAGCACGGGTGTTCTATTTGGATTATGTACGGCGTTTATAATTTATAGTAATTATAGGCGCCGTACATATTCCAAAATCCAGTGCGGATAGACGCAACGATTCACTGGCTATAACTTGGAATAACATCCCCGAGAGGCACAGCCAACTGTAAATTTACTCAGGTGTTATAAAATATTATAGTTTTAGCTTTTCTTCGGAAACTATTCTAAATGTAAGGCAACATTTCGCACCATCTCTTCATATGGTTGTCGTAAAAGTCTAGTAAGCCTGTAAAATATAATGTTTCGTGACAGGCGACGGTATTTCACTTTACATCTAGCCTATATGCTAGATTTAAAGTGAAATACCGGTGACGGCCAACAGCTTCAACGAGTGGTATGCTCACCGGTTTGCCTGCCAAGCGTGGTGATTATAAAATCTCTTCTTCGAGGCCTATATACGGCAGTACACTTCCGACAAAGATTTTTTAAAGTTTTGCTAAAGAGTCATAAAACAGTTTTCACAACCTTAATATTTTTTTTGTTTTATCATTTTTCATAAAGAGATGGCAAACCAGCAAGCTGCACCTAATGGTAAGTAATCACTGCCGTCCATAAACATTTGCAAAATTAGTTTGGTGGTGGTGGCAGGTGTTGACCCATTTCTTGAGCATCCAGCCAGCTCCTGCAGATTCCACAAAGTTGTCGTGCGTGGCAGAAATTTACGTTACTAAAGTATCATATAACCTTTTCCGTGACAAAATGTATCTCTATGCCAAATTTCATTATAATACCTCCCGCAGTTTAAGTGTGATTGAATAACAAAGAAATAAACATGAAAACTTTTATATTTATAATATTATATAATGACAAGGATAAGGAGGTATGTGACCAATTTAATTCCAGGGCCCAGAAGGTACATATTCGAATGTGTATCCTCCTAGTCATAATAAATTTATGATACACTGCAATAGTGATGATTTAATAATCGAATAAAGCTGTTTCACATAAGTTAAACGAAACAAGCATTTGTACAAATCGACAAGCGTAGATAAACATGGCGAATATGTAGTGGCAATGGTACGATACCCAGCTGATATTATGGCCGTAAATGAGACTTGGTGAGAAAGACCGTACCTCCGTTGTATCCGGCTATCACTTGCGGCACATCCCGCGCCCGCGGCGATACGTCAGGTTCTTTGTTAGACAAGGCGTCTCGACTCGGACATTCCCGTATCCTACGTCCTCTTCATTACTCGTAGAACAGATGTGGCTTAATATAAAAATCAATGGTATGGAACTCGACTGCGTACCGCCCACCGTGGCTCAGTACTGAAACATTATTTGATGCCTTAACTGAAACGGTATCATCATATTCGCACTGCAACTTCATTATTTTGTTAAGCGAATTTAAAATAATTTCTTACATAATCTGGATTTACGACAATATGTCAAAGATTGTATGCTTTTACATACTTTAGTTGAACATTAATCGTCGTTGTATGTTCAGAAACACAGGTCAAGAATATTCGTGCAAACTATATAATTGATCTTATTAGCCATGCGGTCGTTGTTGTCGAACTCAATATAACGCGTCTCAAGTCACCCACACAATGGATATCACACAGATATCAGCACATTTACTGGGAATGGATTTTGATGTCAGTGTGATGGTTGAAACCTTCAACATTTACATCCTAATGTTATTTGATCGTCATGTTCCAAATAAATTAGTGCGTATAAAAATTGTTGATCTCCTTGTATTACGCCTATAATAAAAAAAAATGGATATTTGGGATAAGGCTTTTACACGTTTTCACAGCTCCATAAGTGTATCCTATAAGCGGTGTTATAAATACCTAAAATATATTATTCTACGAGAGTTACTTAAGTCAAATGCTAGCAAGGATGTGACGCCATCTCTCATGTTTCGCCCTATTTTACCTCGTACGCTTGTAATTGTAACTGAGATCATCAATAAATCTTTGTTAATGATCACGCTCCCGCAGTCATGGAAAACGGCAACAGTGTGCCCTACTCCTAAAAAAAAGCAGAACCCATCGACTTAAATTATAGACGATTACACGACGAATATAGAGATTTATATTATAGACTTTGTTTTTAAAATTATGAAAAATTAGCGTCCTTAATTAGAATGGTTGGCTTCTGATCGGATGAGAACTTCGAAAAATGATATTCTTCGAGATCACTTACACAGTTCCGCCTAGTTGCGTGGGAGTTTTAGGTATGTTGCTACGAGGTGCTCTAACAATATTCCACCACCACTACGGATTTTAAGGAACACACATACCTTCAAACTCAAATATAAATAATTTCTATTGAGCTTTTGTTTACTGTAAAATTTTATATCATGGATGACTTAAAATTTAGTGTAGTGAAATAACGTCTCAATTTAAAAAAAAAGAGTAAAGATTTTGTACAATGAATTAAAATCTCTCTCGTATCAAGACAATTGTTTTTACTTTACTTAAAAGAGACGATCGTATGAATAACTTCTTTAAACTATAATATTTATGTGTAAGCATCTTTTGTTTTTTGTATTGTGAAAAGATAGAAAATTTAAGATAGTTAATAAAATCAGGCGTTACTTTGCGGAAATCCATTATAACAAATTTAGAAGGAAAATTACTTTACTAAGATTCGCATACAAGAGATAAGATTGCATGCGGATCTCACCAAAGTAATTTTCTTTCTAAATTTGATAGAAAATTTGTTTTAAAGTTATCTTTCTACCACAAATAAATTAGTATACAGTTACAAAGGCTTTAAATTAAAGATCATATCATGACTTATAGTGACTGTAATAATTACACAACACTATATTCCGATAAAAATGAAAGTGAAAATGTTTCAGTTTCTAACATTTCCTACAGCGTCAGAAATTTTTACCATGCGTTATTGTTACTGCGGATTTTAATTCGGTATATAAAAATTGTTGTAACTTTGACAAAAGCGACGGTAATAAATGTTTTACTATAAATTATAAAACATTTTTATACATTATCTACACTCTGTCATGGCTCATGATAATTCAAACCTGTAGCGACATCTATAGTCAAATATGTCGCAACATTGAGAAGCAAAAATAAAATAATTCATACGTCTATAATCACGCTACTGAAGTTTCTCAAGTACTATATATACAACATTCCAAAGTTTACTGGTAGGAGGAGACGTCCTCCCCAGATCAGACCACCCGATCTGGCGGGTAGCTACCCTTTTCTCCTTGGCAATATTCACCGCCAAACTAGTGACCCCGACGTGATATGAACATCGCATCCAGCTTCTCCCAACTACAGCAACAACGTCATCGGCAGTCATCGCAATCACAGCACCAGACTTTTATCGTCACAACACGTGCTTCCTAGTCTCTCTGCCAATGAGGATCATCAACGACGGGCCCGTTCTCCTCAGGCTGACTCTTGTGGTACTACTGTCTCCATACGTCTTGTCGTACCTAGGTATTTAATGCGACAAGACGTATGGAGACAGCGAGAGAGATGGATGGATACAGCCTCACCGCATCGCCAGACTGCACTACATATCGCCTGACGTCTCAATACTTTCACGCACTCTACGACTTCCAGTCTCACCGGGAGAGTGATGTAGGGACATCTATCAACAACTACGTCGCTAAATAAATAATTAATAATAATAAATAAAATTTCTTAAGTCGCGTACTATTTATACAACATCCAAAAGATCACTGGTAGGAGGAGACGTTTTCTCCAGATCACACTATCTGGTCTGGTAGGTAGTTACCCTTTTCCGTGGCAACATTATGCGTCAAAAACCTATAGGGGACCTACCTTCAGCGATAGACATGTGAGGACACATTAGTGTCATGAATATTTTCTAACACTGAAACAACTTCGCGAATTTCTGAAAAGAGTTCGCTACGATGCGTATTGGTACAACGCATCAAATTTAATACCTTTAACATTATAACTACAATACTTCAAAAATGAAAATTTTATAAAAATATTACTATAATATAAAAGGGTAAAGTAATAACACGTAGAAAGTGATTTTCATATAGCGATAAGTAATTACGCAAAAGAAGCCTTATATTACATATGTACATAATTACGTGACTGAACTTGAAACTGCACCTTTTAAGCTCATATTTCAAAAAAAAAATCTGTAGCAAAGGTCTTCTTAGGTGTTTACATCAAGGATCGATCTAAACCATGTTGGCTCCGGCTGGGATTTGAATTAAGGACCCGCTGCGTAGTTACTGACCACCAAGCCGCGCTTTCTTTGTATAATCACAATGTTCTGTTACATAACATAAGGGACTTTGGCCTGTTTTATCTAACCATTGGAGATGCCTAGATCAGGTGCCTAAATGTTAAGGAGTTGCCTAGACCAAAAACATGTTTCGCTTACTATTACTTCATTCTTAACAAAGCTGAGCACTAGGGATACTAACGATTTAAGTAATACTCAAGCGACCCTTAAACTGACAGATGTGATAATCGCTCTTGCCTCTTTAGTGTACCTATTGAGGTTATTTTCATAATAAAACAAATGTCATCCAACGTCAAAAATATCCGCAAACCACGAGCTTGAATAAAACACTAATGAAAGTAGAAGAAGCGAAAGATGTGCGTTAGGGTAAAGATGTGGTCTCTGCGTACTCCAATGGGAAAAAAGCGTGAGCGTACATTGACATATAACATTACAGAAAATAAAATAAAACAAAAATTTGAAAAGAATCTAAGAAAAAGTATCTTTAAAACTTGAAAAACTAAATCATAAAACTAAGTCTTAAAATCTAGGCTACTCTTGAGATAGATATAACCTAGTAAAAATCAATTGGTGTAACGCAACTGTAAGCTTAGCATTGCTTAAAATAAGGTATCACCTTGTTCGTCGTTAGTAAAAACGGGCATTATGATTAAATGAATTTTATCATTAACAACATCTATTCACTTTCTGATATGTGTATATTTTTGCCAATCACAACTTCTGAAATGTTATATAGAAAAGACAAGAAAACGGACAGACAGAGAACGAGTGTTGTGTAGCCCACCGGGTTGTCATGAAGGCTAATTATCTGAGCCTCCGCAGTGCTCAAAATAGACCCTCTTAATACATGTCTCATGAGTCTCATGAGTATATGCAAAACACGGACTTTGTTGAGATGGAGGAGGTAGTAGGTGGATCGGTGATTGCAGTACCAGACGCCTCGCACTTCAAACGCTGCTCACTGTCATGGGTGTGTATTTTTTTAAATTTGACTTTTTTCGAGATGGTTATTCCGCCGCCATCAGAAGCCATAAGATTATGCCGGCTTTTCTCTTTGTCGACTCTTGCAACACCCACGAAACGGGATGCGGTGCCAGAATCTCATCACATACCGCGGGGCTACGCACTGATAAAAAATCAAATTTAAGAAAGCTATTTTTAAGGTAACTGTATACTGACTAAACTCATACATTTGAAATAAGCAAAAATATTGAAATTCGTTGAATAATCTTATTGTGGAAGTTTTATAAGGTGATAAATTACTTCAATATTCTTAAAATAGAATTATCTAACTTGTAGCTAAGTTAGCCACGTCATAGTGTCGGTGATGCTTAAAGAGGTATCAGACCATCAGTACTCGGAAATTACCACAACCAATAGAAATTTAGGTGGTAAATAAATCAGTCCTTACAAATAGATTTATAT
>DWIA01000282.1:0-11762 GCA_018248195.1 Archon apollinus
TGATACATACTAAATATAATACTATAAAATATAAATACATAAATGAAGTCCCAACCAGACGGGAGCCCTCGACAGGGAAGACCAAACGGCCGAGGGCTAGGGCAAAAGGGATAGAAACCGGCGGACGACACGGGCGGTATCGAGGAGCACCGCCTTCTGCATTTGAGGTATTATACTACTAATTATTATAATATTATTATTATACAGATATACATATTACATATTAGTCAATGTAATGCTCAAAATACTAAAGAAAATTAAGGGTATTATTTTTTGCATATTTTTTGGTTACTATGGATTAAAATTAGTATTTGGGAGACGAATAGACTATAATAATTGTAAGTAATTGTAATGTCCAGCACCGGACTTTTACAGGCTATTGAAGAAACTTTATTTTGATAGTAAAGAAGCAGCGCACTTGTAACACGGAGAAGAACTTCTGTATGTAATTCTCATTATCAACTGTCTGCTCACATATTCAACAGCTGGGCAAAGCAGACACTGTGATGGCCACCGACTTACCGAGACGGATTCCTGCATCGAGATTTTATCACAAGTAAAATGTAGCTTCCAACAGTTAGCGGAATAATCGTCTCGAAAACTGCCAGATCGAAAATACGTACACCAGTGATGGTGTATCTGTTTTGTTTATGTCTTTACGGCGTTTACTTAAGGCTAATCGCTATACAAAAGTTAACTATAAGCGGTAAGATTTTCTCAATATTTCTTTTAAAATAGCTCTGTCTCATCTACACGAAGTAGGTTTGAGTGTTAGTTTGTTTCATTATTTATTCATTCACTCAATCAACCATTACTCATTAATTCATTGAACTAAACTGACAGAACCATATAATACTTATCTGACTTCTTCTTTTATATTGTTGCGTGAGCTAGTTACATCAGCTACGGGATGATGAAGTTAGTAGCTCAGTTTGTAATAAAACTTACTGCGCATATTATGTACTAATGAAATGTTCTTAATTAACTGAAAGATCCTCGTACCCAAAATCGACCAGAAACCCATTATTATCACATCGAAAGTATCATACCAGAGAAAAAGTAAATAATTAATCAATACGTTTAGGTCGCGGCATACACAATATATTAACGGCGCGTATTCTTATCGCGATTACGAAATAAATTAAAATTATTTGATGAATAACTTTCAAACAGCTATATATTTTTATGATCAACTTTATAGACCTAACACGGCAACAATAAAAATGAAATTTAAAAGGCATGTATTGGGAGGCTTAAAGACGATGTTTTTTAAAAATGTTGTTCCTAAAATGATACTGAAATAATAAAGTTTCATATCATATGAAGCATTTACATAATGCATATTAAATAAAATAAAAAATTAAAGAACATGCTAGTTAGATCCTATTACTGAGATAAGAATCTTAGCTAATGATGATTTAGATCTCTTAAGCGATAATATTTTAATTTACAAAACAAAGGTGTACGACCTTCGCAGTCGAATAACTTAGCTGAATCACTGAACAGACCGAATGCTTGTTTGAAAAATTCTAAATCAATGTAAATGCTGAATTAAATAAATAGCAGCCTTTTTTAATTCAATTTTTTTACCATCAGTTTAGACAAATATGTAGATTGAGAAAATATATTGATACAATTTATTTATTTATTTAATTAAAACTGAACAACTAGAAGTCCGCCTCGCTATTATTTTCAACAAAGACAAGTGAAAACTTGGTCAGGTTGTTAACATAAATTCAGAAATCGTATCTTTGCGTTGGCGGTTCGTTCATAAAAGTAATGTAAGTATTCAACACATTCTTGTATAACACACCGCACAAAGTCGAGTCAAACGATCTTCGACTATCACTTTTACTACTCGACAATTTGCTCCCCTAAGACTGTACAGCAATTCGCATCACATACTTACTTAATTATAACTGTCGAACAGATGTGTCCACAGCGTGGCTTCTCCATTCAATTTGACCCCCGCATTTATCAAAATTCTGTATATTATCTCAACTGGAACATGTGACGCGTACAAAGATTTTTGTCGATTTAAACAAGTTATCGAAGGAAACGAGGATATCCGCAGCAGAACTAAAGTAACACATAGCCCTAAGGATTAGCAAGCTGAAGTGGCAATGGGCTGGCCATATAGCTCGTAGGACCGATAACCGTTGAGGTAGATAAAATCTGGAGTGGTAACATCGTACCGGCAAACGCAGTGTAGGGCGACCCCCACTAGATGGAGTGACGACCTGCAGGGTTTTGCGAGAAGTCGATGGATGCAGGTGGCTCAGGACCGTCTTTTGTGGCAATCTATGGGGGTGGCCTATGTTAAACAGTGGACTAATGATAGGCTGAAATTATGATGATGAAGCGTAAAAAGGGGAACGTCTAACATTTACTACCATGATCTAAAATCAGTGCGTGTATGAAGAAACCATACATGTTGCGCAGATACTTAGAGCATTACAATATTTTTTTAGGTGAATGACATGTGGCTCTGATCAGAAGATATCGATATATGATATTGCTAAAAAAATGGTAGGTACTGACCCGCCAGATATTTACAGAGGAGAAGGTGCCTCCTATACTGATAGTCTTTAAAATTTGTATGTATAGACGACACCTAGAGGTCAGTGTACTTGATTTTTTTGCTTGATTAATTTTATCTTTAAGTTTGTATTTTATTAGTATGTTTTTATATGGTCTTTAAGTGTGTGATCACTTACCGTCAGGTGAGCCGCTTGCTCGTTTGACCCTTTTCCTATAAAAAAAATGTACAATATGACGTGCGTTAAAAGGATTTTTATTTTAGTGAAAATTTTTACTAAATTTCGAAAGTAAGCTCAATCTTCTCACACATCATAAAATTATGTTGTGGTACTTTATTGTTACGCAGCATAATTATTGTTACTGTTTGTTTTTTTTTCAATTTTGTGAAATTACAAAATTCGATAGCCATGTACAAAGTGATATTGTTAATAAATGTTGCAAACCAAAATCTGTTTTTTTGCAGACTCAAGATGTCAAATCTAATAGATAAGTACCGTGAACTGAAAAAAAAAATTGTTATCACGAGCTGCTAAATATCTCTGTATATAAAATCCTATTATGAATCTTGATTAGATAAATGATTCATACCATCTTTAAAAATATTGGCAGTCTGATGATGAGGCTGGAATTCTTGCATCTGATAGTGTTGGTAGAAGATAAATATTAGCCCATGCTTGTGGCAAAATTTGTCAATAATGAACTGTTACTATACAAGATACCATTGAAATCAAGTGACTGTCACGAAGTCATGAATGCTGCAGTTTTTATGTGATAGATAAAAGAAAAATTGTTCTGAATTTACCAATTGTATAATAATGATGGATAAAGCACCATATTATTGTTCACCGCTTGATTTTCATATGTATCAACTTTTAAATACAACTTTTATTTACAATGCGTAGGGCATGAAGACGTGGAAATAAAAAGAAACAAATAATAATTAATGTTTATTATGTAGAATGCAAAAAAAAATCATAAAAAAAAGAGTAGTATCTTAGCAGCTTTCTAACAAACTTTTGATTTCGGGACGAAGAATAACTCTATGATATAAAATTGACGCCAACAGGGAAGGTGACAGTTGTCAGTATAACAGACACAATTTTTTGTCATGATTGCCAGACATGCACGTTTACTCATGGTGTTATCCGTCATTGCTGAGAACGTAGGTAGGTAGATCAGCATTTTTGCAGGACAATTTTGAAGGTGCCAGAATCAGGGATCTAACGTAATTTAAGTCACTCATTCTCTCGCAGGCTTAGGATTAAGCTATGGATGTACTTTTTATTTGTACTTTGAAACCTTCCTTCATGCCAATTTTTTTGGTCCTAGGTCAACGGTAGTGTCCTATTGGTTTTGATAAGTTTGCAAATATAAAAGTTCAATTTTCTTTTCAGCGCTTCGAACAACATCAGCACTCATCGAAGCACAAATGGCCCTATTTTATGAGTGCACTGACTTATAAGCTTTTAATGGTGGTAGGATTCTAATGCAGAGATCTTTCAGGTATAAATACCCCAGGCCAGTTATTTTGCCGTGAAGTTGTGAAAACGTTTACTTGATGATTAATGCAACGTCTACTCATAACAAATACCGTTTCACCCAGAACACGTTCGTGTGGTAACACACTGTGCTCAAATACCCAGTAATTAAATCTCAGTATCCTTCAAAACGAGACACAGTAATATTTGCACACTACTATTTCACGGCAGAATAACTGGCACTGGGTAGTACCTAATTAAATGGATTCCAGCAAGAGAAACCTACCACGAATGAAACTTTTACCTATCCCCGTCCGATGTAACGCTCATGTGATACGATCGGAGGTAGGCTAGAATGCAGTGTCAGGGACAAAGGGACTGTCAAAGCAAACCAACAATTTGTGTTTTGCACAAATGTTTGCTAGAAATCGAAGCCAGGACCGGCGGCGCAGTATTGAGGTACAGTTCCGCATCCGTGAGGACCGCGTGTACTAATGGTCTTACTATTTCATGCGATCATCATATGCTTACGGCATGGTCACTAAATAAGAGTATTGCAAGTAATTTAAAACGTAGTTTAGACGAATGAATCGCTGTTTAGAGTCTTATAGTAGTTTTAAGAGATAATATACATTTGTTTTGTAATAATGATTTTTGTTTTATTTTGCACTTTTGAGTGCTGAAGGGAAATATCGAGAGAAAACCTCAATTTTTTTTAATTTAAAGAATATCAGTTTCTTGATGCCCACCTGCTCGCATACACAGCAGCGTGAAGGACTCTTCCCGGAAACTTCTCAGAAACGCGAGGAGGCCTGTGCTCATCAGTGGGTTATTTATAGGAAGTTACTTTTTCTTATCAAGACACAATAGAAAATGACCTATAAAAATATTATTATCTAATGATTTTAAGTGTTGTGACCGCTTCGCTGTGGCGTAGCCGTTTGCTACAACGTTATATAGTGATGCATCAAATCATATTTGTAACGCAAACGTTTTAATTTGAAATATACGTGACCTTGAAGTGGAAAATTGCTCGCGGATTACGGGAAATTATTACTTCTTATGAGAAGCCTTGCCAGATATCAGATTAATTTTAAACGAGGAACGTATGTATGAAAATAAAAGCTATGAGTTCGACTGTACACAGCAGCACTTATTGCTATGTTCGGGTCTCTGCATGACAGCAGGTAAGCAAAATTATTTGACCGCATGGTCGGAGCAAGTGACAAAATAAGTATTTTTTTACAGAAATAAGTGAAGACCCGAACTGATTATCCACCTGTCGGTAAGTGCAACATCTGTGTCTTCTGTGTCTAAAAATGTTATATGCAACACCGCACTGTGCTCGTCAATACTAGACATCTGTTATTTAGTATCATATGACCTGTAATTACACTAACAATTACTTTCTGACCGAAACACAGTAATGTTTGCACAGTTGACGACAGAATAACTGGCACTGTGGTGGTACCTATCTATGTTTGACTCGTCACATTCTTCCGTAAAAAAACAGTAGTAAAAATAGTATAGACCATGCAAATATTTGTTCCACGAGGGAATCAAACACGCGACGCATAGCGTAATAGGCAATGGCGTAGCAGCTGGTTAAGATAATACCATATTGATTTAAATGGTATCTTGTGTAGTAACAGTTCATTATTGACAATTTTGCCTCAAGCATGGGCTAATATTTATCTTCCACCAACACTATCAGATGCAAGAATTTCAGCCTCATCATCAGATTGACAATATTTTTAAAATGGTGTGAATCATTTATATCATCAAGTATAATAACAGGATGATTTTATATACAGAGATATTTCGTAGTTCCTGATAACATTTTTTCACGGTACTTATTTATATATTTTACAACTTGACGCTGAAAAAAACAGATATTGGTTTGCAATATTAGTAAATAATGTAATTTTGTACATGGCGATCCAATTTTGTAATTTCACAAAATTAAAAAAAAAACAAACAGTAACAATAATTATGCTGCGTAATAATATAGTACCACAACATAATTTTATTGTGTGTGAGAAGATTGAGCTTACTTTCGAAATTTGGCACAAATTTACACTCACGCCATCTTATAGATTACACAGAAAGATTTCGTAACAAACAATAAATATCAAATTTACTACGTGCATTTGATACTTAAAAGACCGCGTATAATACATGACTGTTTTAAAAGCCGTAATGTAAGAAGTAGGCAAGAATAATGTACCCTTTTAATATAAAAATTTTGTAGGTACAGTGGTTGCCTATAATTGTGAATTCATTGAATTTTTCGAGTTGGCGCACATTATTTATAAAGTCCCATTGTTCCATCACTGTATGTGGCAAACCACACGTGGTACCGGCGTAAGAAAGCCTGCCGTTTCTTCTCACGACAAGACAAATTCCCGGACAATCTCATGGCTTTTGACAGATGGCGGAATATCACAATAATGTCAGATCTAAAATGCACAGGCCGGCGACAGGCAGTGTGTAAATCAAAATCAAAAATCCTTTTTAGGTTTCCGTGGTCAACGAGGAACTCGTATAGTTTCTCCATGTCCGTCTGTGCGACCGCGGCTTAGCTCAGAGACTCTTTGTACTAGAAATCTGTAATTTGGCATGGGTATACATATTAATCACGCCGACAAAGTGGTGAATTAAAATATTGCAAAGATGTAAAAATGTACTTGGAGTCGTTTAAATTTATTTGAAAATTACTTAGAAGAAGTTGTTAGTTGTGTTAACCAACTACCTTTAAGTCTGCATATTGTGAAGGGCAACTACGGAACCTTACATTGAGGAGTGACTCAAATCGCACTTGGCCGGTTTTTCTGTTTAGGCTTGCATAAAATTCTTATGAATGTAAAATTTTAAATAATTTCGAAAAATAAGACCTTCTCAGAGATGAGCCGGCAACGGCATTGCTTACTTCCATAAACATAATTAACAAAATCAGGCATTACGTTGCGAAAATTCATAATTATAAATGGAATAAAGTTAATTTGCTAATATCCACATGCAAAATATAAAATGGTGTATACCTAGTTTTTGAAGAGCATCTCCCAGATTCTCCCTCCACCACTACAGCATTACCTCTAGGCAATACACACCACTGAAGTAGAGAATACGACACCTGTTTTGTCTCAAAATTGGATATTATTAAGTGTTGTAGACTACGACAGGCACGCTGTGTCACTCAGCAATGTATTGCATGCGGATCTTAGCAAATTGACTTTATTCCATTTATAGACATCATCGTCCTTTCTCTGAATGTTGAAAGGAATTAATGTCCTAATGACCTAGAACATTTTCTTTATCAATAATAAAATATACTCGTGAAACTATTCAAAGATACAACAATGCTAATACATATAAGTTTAAATAAATTTTAGAGGTATGCAATATGAAAAAGATATTCTTTTTACAATGTATCAAGATCATTCACTCCCACAATTGATTTAAAGTCAAATTTGGAAAGCGCAAAGTTATACATCTGAGGGAGCATTTCCGATTAATGGAAACATACAGAGGGCACTAGAAGTGACAGACAAAGTTTGAGGCGTGTAATAGCCGAATGAGGTTTGAGAATTTTAAAACCAGTTTATTTATTCAGATACAGATCATTCAGATAAGGACTGTTTATAGTCGTAGTGACCGCGTGACCTAGTGGCCAGAGTATTTGACCACTACGCTTCGAGTCCTGGGTTGGAATCCCAACCGGAGTCAATATTAGTATAAAAACGCAAATTGTTGGATTGCGAGTCCGATTGTGTTGTGATTATCCCCGTGTTTATGTCACTGCATCGTAACCTGTTATGCTACTGTTAAATCATATGCGGTTTAATTGCTTTAGAACGAGTGAGTGCCTCTGTGTTTACGCGTATAGCGTGCATGCACTATATCGTGCGCAGTTGATGGCTTCCTACAGTTTTCGTAATAAAGCGGCTATGTGATGGTCAGTATAAGTTTGCAGCAGGGTTCAACACAAGCAGATCCCGGCTATGTGATGGTCAATATTCATATGGTGACCATCACATAGCGATCATTCGCAGCCAGGTTCAACACAAGCAGACTGGTAGTCCAACATAGTGTTCTTGTAAAAATGTTGGCTGCGGCTAGGATACGAACCCAGGACCAGCGGCGTAGAAATCAGATACTTTGACCACTAAACCACGCGGTAGTTAATTAACATAAAGGAAGCAGCTAATCAATACTAGAAAGTCTGGAAAGGGATAAAAAAGGGCCTAATACTTTTCATTTAGTTCTCCCTAAGTACACGTTTTGTTTCTAAAAAATTGGTAATCAAAATCACTATGCACGTCTGACACCGATCTGTATTATTTCAGATTGTAATTTAGGTCTGATATATTTCAAACACTTACTTCCCGCTATCTGTCGTAGGCCATAGCATAAACGTATTGTAGCCGTTGCAATGCGATTTTATTATCTACAAATATTGTTTAATTACTTTGACTTAAGTTACATTCCGAATCTTCAATATGGAATGTGTGCCCGTCCGACTCTTTTGCAAGATTTGGGTGAAAAATTTGTCATTTATTTGCAAATAAGACGTCGCTGAGATAATTAATAAAACGTCCCCACTTTTGCTATTATGAGTGATACAGAAAAATTATTATATGAAAGTTGAGTTTCTTTTAGCGTCATGACTTTATTTCTATCTACTAACCTTGAAACATCTAAAGCACGTTGTTCATAGAAATGAAATGTTGTTGCACTTTATTAATTTCTGTATATGGCGTTGTATAAAGAAAGAAAGAAAGACAGAAAGAAGCATATTTATTTGACAAATACACCAGCGATGTCAAAAAGGTGGTACCTAACAGAATATCATTGTGACATCTCGTCTCAGTGATACTCTTTGGTGATACCGCAGTACTGGTTTTCAGTCAGGACCTCTATTTAACCCACTAGCAATCGCATATAGACAAAGTACAATGATTAATAAAGATTGATAAAGAAATAAAGAATTGTGCTCAACTAAACATAATATCAAAAATAATAAAATAATGTCGACATCTATGTCACTACATTTGAAGCTCAAGAAACACATACGTCTAGCAACGTGATGGCGTTGTCAATGTTTCTTAGAGGTACAATATCCATGTATACAAGTTTTATCGTAGAGACGTTCTCCCCAGAAAAAAACTCCCGATCTTTAGCACCTTCATATGTTGATATCTTCTAATTACATCCACACAAAGAAGTCGTCATTAACCTAAAAATGCGATAATGCCGTTTATTTAGTAAGTATCCGCGCAATGTTATAAATGAGTTCTTCACACGCATACTAATTCTAGTGCATAGTAGCAAATGTTAGACGTTAACCTATTTACGCTTAAATTGACAAAAACCGTTGTAAGCCTCACATGTTCCAGTTGAGATAATATTCAGAATTTTGATAAATGCGCGGGCCAAATTTGGATGGGGAAGTAACACTCTGTAGACATCTGTTTGACAGTTATTATTAAGCGAGTATGTGATGCGAACTGCTGTACAGTCTTAAGGGAGCAAATTGCTCAGTGGTAAAAGTGACAGTCGAAGATCGTTTGACTCGGCTTTGTGCCGCGTGTTATACAAGACTGTGTTTAATTATAATTTTTTTCCAGTCACATTATTTGTAATGACCATTTTTGAAGTTCTGTTAACAACTTGACCAAATATTTAGTTTTTAGTTATCGTTGAAAATAAAAGCGAGGTTTCTAATTGTTCAGTTAATAAAATTGATTTATTTATTTCTAGTTTATCTCTTTATTTGTCAAAGTGTTGAAAATGGAAGTCAAAATTTCTGTATTCAATTTAAGCTTGTCTAAAGCTCTTATAACATAATAGCTCTCTTAACTGACATAGCCCTAAGGATTAGCAAGCTAAAGTGGCAATGGCTCGTAGAACCGATAACCGCTGGGGAAGAAAGATTCTGGAGTGGCGATCTCGTACCGGCAAACCCAGTGCAGGGCGAACCCCAGGAGACCCGATGGAGTGACGACCTGCAGGGTTTTGCGAGAAGTCGATGGATGCACTTGGCTTAGGACCGTCTTCATGGCAATCCATAGAGGGAGGCCTATGTTCCAGGACAAGTGGACTAGTGATAGGATTAAATGATGATGATGAAAGCTTTTATGAATGTCAAAATCTAGAAAAAGAACCGGCAAAAACTCTGGGGTCTTTCTTTTTTTTTTCAATGTCATATCAGAACTTATAATATAAAAATAAACTACAAAATATTCTATTTATTTATTACATTTATAATGTTTCAGAATTTTTAAAACAAGCATTCAGCCTGTTCAGTAATTTAGCTAAAGAATTTGTTCGTGTAGATCTTACATATCCGCTTTGTAAATTAATATATTATCGCTAAAAAGAGCAAAATCATTGTTAATTAAGATCCTTACCTTAATAATATCTTAATAATTATCGTTGCTAAAGACTTTATTGTTAAATGAGTCTAAGGATCATTTCGGGGAACAAATCATCACAATTTTTTTGAATATTTAAATTATTGTTTCCAAATATCTGATAAGACTGGTTCTAGAAAGAACCGCCCTTTATTTGGGTTTTACAGATGGTAGAATTCCTAAGCCAGAATCCGTTTACTGGCTAGGGTGGTATCTACCCACCCTAGCCAGTTATTCTGCCGTGAAAAAGCATTGTGCAAACATTTCTGTGTTTAAGTTTGAAGGTTACTGAGCGCTAATGTAATTACTGGCATATGAGGCTAAAGAGCTGATGTTACAAGATGCTCGTCACTTCAGTGCGCAGTCTGATGCTACACAGCAATGTTCTGGGTGACACAGTATTTATTATATGCATATCATATGCATATAGGCAGATGCTTCACTTACCGTCAGGTGAACGATTTGCTCGTCTCGTCACTTTTTCAATAAAAAGTAAACTCGGACTCATTATAATTACACTCCCGTCACGCTTGTAAAATACAAAACTCTTAAAATTATTATTACATTCGTTTTGAATTTAGAAACTATTTTATTAACTTTACTTTTACATCTCAAGTGACGTCGTAGCAAACGGCTACGCTTTTGCGTAGCGGCTTCATTAGATCATTAGTCACTAGTTAATACCATTTATACGAAGACAAATTGTATCTTGCAATGATACGTACTAAAAAAAAAACTTTTTTCTTTTTCAATATATTTAAATTATATAATTAAACAATATGTTTATAAAAAAATAATATTTAAACAATGTAATGCAAATTTTATTCAAACGCAATTGTCTTTTATCAAACCCACCACCGTTTCGTAATGAGGTTCCTCTGACGGGGAAGAAACTGAAAGAACGAAAGAAACAGCGCGGATGTGCTTTTTTTATAATTCTTCTTAACTTAGACAGAAAAACATTATAACTAATTTCACAAGGCATGTCACAATGACAATCACACAAAGTAATATGTTCCGACATGCTAAGGAAAACGTAATGTCAGCAACATTCACAAACAGCAATAATTCAGATGCTAATGCTGTCAAAAACTAAATTAAATTTCTGACCGAAAAACGGAATTGAAGACGACCGCGTGGCCTAGTTTTCAGAGTACCTGCAAACGCCGCGGGTCCTGGGTTCGAATAAAAAAAAATCTTGAGAAGTGCACAGTGGTGGAATACCAACCATCAAGGTTTTTTTTTTTTATTGAAAAAAGTGACGAAACGAGCAAAACGTTCACCTGGTAGTAAGTGCAACGTCTGCCCAGAACAGATGTTGTGTCACCCA
>DWIA01000283.1:0-11762 GCA_018248195.1 Archon apollinus
GCTCCAAATCCTTCTCAGAAATGAGAGGAGGCCTGTGCTCAGCAGTAGGACATTTAAAGGCTGAAACTTTGCCTAAGTTTTTTACCCTCTTGTATATCATTGAAAAGGTCTTTTAAAATAAGAATATGTTTTCATATTTCTGTACCAATCGTAACGTATCGTAAGCGAAATATATCCAGTCAAAGCTTCATGGGTTGATCGTATGTAAGTTATCACAAATTAGGCTAGGTACGGGACTACATAAAGCGGGGACCAATTTTCGATCTTGTCTATCTCATGTTAAGGGGGTGTCGTTATATTCAACTAAGTTTTATAACTTTTACTCGCTGTAATGTACGAGTACTTGGATTCGTAAAGATTTATTTGAAAATTACTTAGACGACGTTGTTAGTTGTGTGAAACAGCTAATTCTATGTGTACATATTGTGACAGATAACTACGGAATCCTACACTGCGCATGGTTCGACACGCACTTGAACGGTTTTTTTGTGTAAGGTTCGAAAACATGACATACCCATATCATTGTAAAATGCCATCTTTTTATAATCCTCGGTTTAAATTATTAGATTGTAACACACCTTCGATTAAATTCAAAATTTTAGAAAATTATTTATTCTAATCTTATCTTCCATATTTTTTAAATTGCTTAAATTAAGTTCGAATGATTTCTGTTTATAATAACATAAGCCTCTTATTTTACAGCCGAGCATGTATTGATGAGGGGAAATAAAGTAATTAAGACTACTCTCAACGCGAGTGACGACTCCTTCATTAGGTACTGAGATGTAGTGTAATTACTGGGCATATGGGATTTAAGTACTGATGTCTCAGGGTAACGAGCGTAGTCTGATGCCACCCGTCGATCGATTCGCCACTTACTTCTAGAATAAGAAAAGATATTCACGAGTTCCTTGATGTAAAAAAGCGACTTATGAAGAGAATTATTATTATAACTAACTTTCTAAAATCAGAATAATTAATAACTATTTACAAAAAATACTAATACGAACAATTTGTTAAAAACCAGAGTAAAATGGACAACTAAAGTAAATGGTCCGTTGGATAACGGTCCAGTGTCGTAAGGTGATATAAATATCCTATATCGTAAATGTGTAATTCTATAAAGTAACACATTGTCTGTTTTTTCTTGACTCTTCTAATTATACTCTTGCGATTGAGTTGTAAGCATTTAAACTAGTTTGGATTTTAAATGTCTCATATCTTGATAACAACTTTGGATTCAAGCCAAGGTCTTATAAACTAGCACGATCTGCGGTCACAGTTGTTTAATATGCATCATAAACTCAATTGCAATTTAAAGATATTTTATTTCCATTTTATTCGCATCCGTTCCACAGTGCTGAATTTATCAAACCACCAACAAGAAATATTTATTTACAAAACAATAACCATAAGTTCACGAGCTCTAGAATATAGCTCACAGAACCGATAAACGCTGGGGAAGAAAGGTTCTGGAGTGGCAACTTCGTACTGGCAAACGCAGTGTCATCCCCACTAGATGGAGCGACGACCTGCAGGGTTTTGCGGGAAGTCGATGGATGCAGGTGGCTCAGGATTATGTTTTGTGGTAATCTATGGGGAGGCCTATGTTCAACGGTGGACTAGTGATGGGCTGAAATAATGATGATGATGAATAAGTTCAACTTTTATATAATGATGCTGGTTACCAAGTAGACGCCCTTTATAGCGATTTCACAAAAGCTATTGATATAATTAATCATATTACATTTATTCAAAAGCTATTAAAAATAAGTATACACGGTGACTTGTTACGATGGGCTAAGTCTTATATCGAAAATCTATATCGAATCCTATATCGAAGCAGTCAAGCTTTAGTACTGAAAGGGTACCATCCGAGGTTTATGGTAAATTCGTTAGACTTTCCGCTAGGAACAATTCTGGGCCTACTTCTCTTTATATTGTATGTAAATGGTATTGGATACTGCTTTAGTAATTCGCGGCATCTTCTCCATGCAGATAATACCTAAATTTATAGTTGTGAACTCCATTGATCATTGTTTGATACTACAAGCAAATTTAAACATATTTAGAGATTTATTGTAAAATTAATCAATTGTTTGATCTGTAGAAATCTTAATCTTTAGATTATTAAAAAATGTCATATTTACGCGACAAATTTATTAATTGGTATATAATTATAAAATGCCAGATCAGAATATTAAACGTATTACTTCGATCCAAGACCTAGGTATCACATTGGACTCTAGCTTTATTTCGGCATTCACATTGATAACACAATGCCTAAGGCTTACAAACAGTTGGCTTTATTCCTCTGACTAGGGAAACCTTTTACCCCGTAAAATACACTGGTCTTATTATATAATGTTTGTGATGTTCGCAGTGTACTAGAGTTGGGCAGTCTGATTTGGTTTCCTTATTATAGAATCCACAAATGCCGGCTAGAGAGAATACAATCAAAATTTGTTAAAGCATTGGATTACCGCTTTGATCCATACAACGTCGATTACAAACAAAGTGCTTCTAAACACAAAATACAACTACTGGAAGACAGACGTAACAATTTAGACGGTATTTTCTTGTACAAATTATTAAATAGTCATATTAACTCTGCAGCAGTTTTGGAAAGGATTATAATTAAAATACCTTGGCCCTCTCTTCGTTCCAAGAAACCCTTTTATCTTCCTTTTTGTAGCAGAAGTAAAATGAGCGCTAAAAAAACATTCCTTCGACGTTCACCTTTTTATTAAAGATAACCGATGAAGCTATAAGTCCTATGAAGTTGTAAAAGCCAAGAAGACTAAAAGCAAAACTTTACCTTTACTAATAGATTGGAAAAAAGCTATGCAGTGTCAGAGACATAGGGAGAATCACAGCACACAAATACAACATACAACATAAAAATTTTGTACAAATATTGGCTTCAGCTGGGATTCGAACCTAGAAGCAGTGGCATAGTAGTCAGGGAATCTGACCGCTAGGTCATGCGGTCATACATCACACAAATAAATAACAAGAGATCTTATTACGAAAACTGGTTGATTTTAAATGTCATTTAAATAAAATTTGCTCTAAACTATGATAACTTATAAACTGTCTGAAAGACAATTAAATATTGGTTCCGTGTGGTAATCGAACCCGTAACATAGAGAAGAAAAAGAGCCAAGTGTTTATCCATTGCATTTGAACTGAATCGTGAATAAAATATATGCAAACAATATGAAAACTTGCAGTAACTTGTATTTTAATTCCATCGTATCGCCTTGCGCAGCTTGTTACCATTAAATATGAAAAAAAAATAACGAAAATTTAAGGAGATATATTTCAACAACTGGCGACCCAGTTGCCGAGTCTGATCTGAATAAACGAGTTTTTCACGATTTGCATCAGGTCAGGTAGTTCTGTTTGCATGACAAACGTAGCTTCGGAAAATATGAGACCGGGATGGTCGGTCAAGATGGTATTTAAAATGTATGTTCATGCTATATAAATACTGTTACATTTTTGAATTTCAGAAACCGGGTCAATGTTAACAAAAAAGGTGCTCTCATGTATCGAACGTGATCATCACTTTCTGGTCGATTTTAGCCATGGCGACAGCTTCTGGTTCATAACTTAAAGATGTCATCTGTGTGATATTATTTCGTAAATATTAACCTAATCACAGAGTAGCCAATCCTTTTCTTTCCGTACCCGATGTACTGCTTATGTGAAAAGATCAGAGGAACGGTAACATGCAGGATAACACAAGAATTACAGGCGATGCACAAATATTGACTTTGGCTAGGATTCGAAATCAGGACCTATAAGCCGGCTGGCTAGTACGTTAATCACAGGCGCACGTGTTTGCCGAATGTAAACAGATAATGTGAATTTATCACTAAACCCGTATATATTATATACGACTATATGAACTGTGGTTACTTTGGTTCTATGCGGCCACTATTAATTGCATAGTACGAGAGTCACACTCGTTCAATCCCCAGTGCAGGCACCGCTAAAATTGTTAATTATAATTTTAACTGATTGATCGTTTGGCCACTTGCTTGGAGGCGAAGGAAAACATCGTGAAGAAACCTGCACGTCTTAGTAATGAAATGATACATTTTTTTACTTGATAAAGTGATTAGACGGGCAAATCGTTCACATGATGGGAAGTGCGACATCTGCCCATAACAAATGCACCAAGAACGTTTCTGTGTGTCACAACACCGCGCCTTTTACCCGAAGTTGTCAGTTCTTAAGTCACATATGCCCATTGATTACACTATCTGTTCCCTTCAGACACACAGTAACGTTTGCACTCTTATATTTACGTCACGTTATGACCTGTGACTTTACTTTTTTTTATACCTGTATATTGTATTAAAACTTCGACAATTCGAACGTTAGTCACATTTGAAGCCCGGAGCCAGTGAGCAAACTAAACTAGTGTGCTTAACCTTCTCAGAGAATTCTTAAGCAGACCACCCAATTTATACTGTGTAAATGTCTATATCATCTTGTAACATTTTAGCAATTACATTAACCAATGACACTATCTCTACATTGTATATGGACAGTGTCACACAGTGAATAAAAAACACAGACATTAAAAACTGTTACTTTTCCTTCCCTTCAAATCCCTTTCACACATTTTTTATTAATTTCAAATGTTCTTAATAAAACTAACTCTGACTGACAGACAGACAACGCACAGACTAAACCATTGGGTCTAGAATTTGAAATTTTCACAGGAGGTTCTTATATAAAGTAGGTGATACCTTAAAATTTAGGAAATTTAGCCCTCTAATGAGTTTATTTAAACACCTTGTTTAACCTAGAGGACTAAATTTCTGTGTGCAAAAAATGAGTGTTTTATGGAAGTTAATAATTTCTGTAGTTAAAAACTGAGAATGCAGTTCAGTGTTGATTTATTAAATATACTGTGAAAGAGGAGATTAGACTGTATGTATGAAATATATATTAGAATCGAATACAGCCGTTATGGTGTCACTGTGCTAAATTAAGGGTTTCGTTTCAGTCTCAATTGATGCCGTTTTGTGCGGTGCCTGTTTTACTTAAGTTTTTAATTGCCATCTGGTGGCGGTGTAAGAAAATCTTTCACCCTATTTCCTCCCGTGGGGATCGAAAGGGTCAACTAAAGGAACTGCCAGGATAATCTCATAGCTTCTGGTAGGCCGCAGAATAACCATCTCGAAAAAATCAGACATAAATAACACAAACCCGTGACACAAAAACGTGCTGCCCGTCTGAGGTGCGAGGCGTCTGATACAGCAATCACCACCAATGATTACGGTATATATAACTTCCTTGGGAGAGACCTATGTCCAGCAGTGGATTATTAAATGGCTAATGAGAAAGATCTTAATACGAAAATAAAAACTATATTCATTAACATATAGTTATTGAGACTTTCAAAAATACTGGACATTTCTTTAAAATTCAAATGTTAATGGTTTTTTACGTGTTTCCATCTTAGTAGTATACTTCAGCGAAGAAACAATGCTTGTTTTCACTGCTTCAATTTTACGTAAGATAGAATTGTCAGCAATTGTTTAAGAATAAATCTAAATCTTATTATTTTTGTTCACTTCTGTGATGTTTTCATATCACGAACGAGGTTACTGAAGTGGAAAGTCATAATATCGGTCTATTGTTATTCAGTCCAAGTCTATGTTTTGCTTTATGACTCAAACTAGTTATTTTTTAAAGTACAGCAACTGATTACGCTTCAGCGAAGAAAACACGCTCGTTATAATACTATAAGTATGCTATTGGTTTGCATCGATAACTTTTATATTTATTGTAATTTTATTTTGCTGTGAGTTAATTTAATTGCTTTTAAGTGAATCCAATTGAAACTATTATGATACCTTTAGCATGTAATTAAATTGAATTCTTTTTATTTATTTTACGCTATTCAGTAAAGAACAAAACAAGTGTCTATATTTCACGTTAGATTAAATAATTTGTCTTAAAAGTAAAAGAAAAGTTTCAGCCAATAAATGCCCCATTGCTGAGCATATTTTTGAAATGGTTTTGGAACCGGAAATAGTCTGCCACGCTGCACCAATGCGGGTTGGAGGACTTTACATGTCTTTAAAATATTTTATATTTCTCAGACATGCAGGTTTCCTCACGATTTTTTTCTTTCACCGTCGAGTACGTGGCAAATGAGCACTTAAAGTTATCATCAGTATTAGACAATTTATTAAAAAAATTTAAGCGGAGTATAAAGTATCAAGGGCATTTTGCGGAATATTATTGAAAAACTATTCATAATCCTAAAAGCAGTTAAACATGTTGGCTCCAGCTGAGATTCGAACCCAGGACCTGTGGCGTAGAAGGTAGGTACTCTGACTACTAGGCGACGTGGTTATCAAATTTGTATTTTCGTGTTTTCTGTCTATTGTGTATGTCGTTGAAAGTGTATTTTCGTTCTGGTATTTTTGGAGGGAGTAATTTTCCCAGGCAGATTCCTATGACGATTTTCACAACAACTACGGAATTACATAGTAAGGCGATTTTCTTACGCCGCCACTACATGGAGTATTATAAACATATTGTACTTTATTTGAAAACATTATGTCTAAACTTAAGAAAAAATGAACTCCGTTTAGGATCTTTCTGAATTTCTTTAAAAAAATCATGAAAGTTTACTTATTATATACATACATTTATAAAGAACAGTCCCATACACAACCGTAGCATGCTCCATTACAAATTTTTCAAACAAGTCAGATTCTATCATACATATAACTCGTCGAGACATATGTCATATCCTTATTTAATTTAAATTTGGAATAGAGGCTAGAAATGTTTGAAGTGATTTTGAATAAGGAACTATTTCCCCATCTTAAAAGGAGCGAACGATCTCTTACGGTTTTTTTGTTGTCTTAATCACCTCTGACACAAATCAGAGTTTGTAGAACTTAATTTATTAATATTGGATATGATTTTTTTCTTTTTTGAAAATGGGACAGTGCACCAAGTACACCGGAGGCTGTGACATATATATATAACTTTATGGTAACTCAGAAGAACAGAGTACACTGCTTAAATTTACTTAGGTCTACGGTTAATATTATTTTAATTTCTAACTATTTTTTCTTTTTCATTTTCATATTTTTTCTTATACTTAACATCTATTTACCATTTTAGCTTACTTTTTAAATTTTTATTATTTTATTTTCATCTTTTTGCAAGTAATGTATATACTAAATAAATAATCTTGCAAAATTTTCTTATGACGAATTTTGTTTTCTTATGCATTGACTAATCTGGGGTAACCAGCTGAAATTGTTTCGGAGTTATCTCTCAAGCCGGAACAGTGTGTTAAAATTGGTGAACATGTTAGTAATTGTATTTCTGTAGAGCACGGAGTTCCTCAAGGAAGAATTCTTGGGCCTACGCTACTTTTCATATATATCAACGATATGTGTAAATTAGACCTAACCGATGGCAGACTGTTAGCATTTGCAGACAATACGGCGTTAATATTCACGGGAAACACGTGGGACCAAGTTTTTAAAGTTGCCCAAATGGGTGGTTATCAGATAATACCCTATCACTTAATGTTGACGAAACGAAATATTTGCTTTTTAGTATAAAAAACCAACAGCATTAGACAAAAACAGGTTCTTTATAAATGCCCATAACCACCTATATAATAGACACCTTTTGAGCAACTGTCCCAAATTAAATAATACTGCTACTATAAAATATTTGGGTGTGGTTCTGGATAAGAAATTAAGTTTTGTGTCGCATTTAAACTGTTGACTGGTAGAATCCGCAAACTTATCTTTGTCTTTAAACATCTGAGACATGTCGCAGAACCTATGATACTAAAGACGGTATACTATGCTTTGTGTCGATATTATTGAATTATTGTATATCTAGTTGGGGTGGTGCCTGTAAAACATATTTGATCAATCTTGAGCGTGCACAGAGAGCAGTCTTAAAAGTATGTACTTTTAAGCTTTTTCATTATCCTACAAAAGACCTTTATGAATACTGTGAAGTTCTCTCTGTGCGTCAGCTTTTCATTTTTCAAGTAGTTATGCGGCAACATTTATTTTTGTCCAAATACAGTAATTTTTGTTTGTCTACACGGCAACGGGCTCCACGTAGATGTGGGCTTCCGATTGGTAAAATTTGCAAGACTGGTTTTAGTCACAGGCTCTTCTACTTTCTTGGATGCTTCATTTATAATAAGGCTAACAAAATATTGGCTATCGATGGAAAAAATTAATACACATGTAAAAAAATACTTACTAAATGGCTTATAAAACTTAATTATGACGAAACTGAAAATCTTCTTCACCCAATGAAATAATTATTTACAAACAAACACTATTAATTATACACACTAATGCGCACAAACACATACATATACTCACTTGCGGGCATGCGTGTGCGTGTACGCGCGCCATTCCAAGTATACAAATGCAAATAAATAAAATCATATTCGAAAGGTTAATTTACAGTTAGAACTTACATATATCCGATTACCGGTTCCTAACTTATTGTTATTATATAACCTTAATTGTAACATACCTTACTTATTACATTACTTACTTACTTACTTATTTATTATACTTACTTATACATTACTTATTTATACTTACCATAATTATCGGCGTTATTGGAAGGATGCTGGTACTTATAGCACAGGGTATCCTTTTTTTAAGTACCAGCAGTGCATTTTTGTATTAAATTATAACATGTCAGTTACATGTCATACCCATAAGTATAGTATGTAAAAAAGAAATGTGGAATAAATAAATTTATTATTATTATTATAATTTATGATTATGACTACTATTAACTATGTGTGTTGTAATATTTTTTTTACAATATTTTAATACGTGTTACAGTCGGCCACACTTATCTCTATACAATACTTAGTTTTAATAATATAAATGTATTTTTTTATCCTGCTGTCGTATATACTGTTTATCTACTTTCAATATACTCAAAAATAATTTGTTTGCTTTTTTTACAGCTTCTTCTACAGTGGTCTAGTCCACGCGGTCGTCTTTTCGCGGTGCTACCTCTGTAATAAAGAGTGCTGACTCCTTCTTGAGGTACTGAGAGCTAGTGGAATTACTGGGCATATTAGACTTAGAACTGATCTCTCAGTTAAGTAAAATTTATTGCAAACTACGATTACTTATAAACTGCTTGTAGGTCAATTAAATATTTGTTCCGAGGGGTAATCGAACCCGTGGCGTAGAGAGAAAAAAGCTAAGTGTTTAGCCATTGCATTTGAAATCATCATACCGCACAGCTTGTAACCATTAAATATAAAAAAAGAAACAAAAGAAAATTTAAGTAGATTGATTTCAACAACTGGCGACCCGTTGTCGCGGCCGATCTGAATAAACGATTTTTCGCGATTTGCATCAGGTCAGGTAGTTCTGTTTGCATGACAAACGTAGCTTCGGAAAAGATGAGAGCGGGAGGTCGGTCAAGATACTATTTAAAATGTATGTTCATGCTAAATAAATACTGTAACGTTTTTGGATTTCAGAAACCGCGTCAATGCTAACAAAGAAGGTGGTATCTTGAATGGAATGTGATCATCACGTTCTGGTCGATTTAAACCATGGCGACATCTTCTGGTTCTTAACTTAAAGTTGTCATCTGTGTGATATTGCTCCGAAAAAAATTACGTAATCACAGAGTAGCCAATCATTTTCTTTCCGTACCTGATGTAATACTTATGCGAAAAGATCAGAGTAACGGTAAGATTCATGATATCACCCAAGAAATTCGAGCGTTGTACAAATATTGACTTTGGCTAGGATTAAAAATCAGGACCTATAAGCCAGCTGGCTAGTGCGCTAACCACAGGCGCACGTGTTTGCCGAATGTAAATAAATAATGTGAATTTATCACTATACCCGTATATTATATACGAGTATATGAACAGTGGTTACTCTGGTTCTAGGCGCTCACTTTTATTTGCATAGTACGAGAGTCACACTCGTTCAATTTCTGGTGCAGGCGCCGATAAAATTGTTAATTATAATTTTAAGTGATTGATCAGTTGGCCACTTGCTTGGAGGCGAAGGAAAACATCGTGAAGTAACCTGCATATCTGAGAAATGAAACGACATATTTTTTATTCGATAAAGAGACTAGACAGGTAAAACGCTTACGTGATGAGAAGTGCAATGTCTGCCCATAACGAATGCTCCAAGAACGTTTCTGTATGTCACAACACCGCACCCGTCACCCAAACATATCAGTTCTAAAGTCACATATGACCATTGATTACACTATCTCACAGTGCCCTTCAGACCGAAACACAGTAACGTTTGAACGCTTATATTTAAGTCACGGCATGACCTGTACTTTACTTTCTTATACCTGTATATTGTATTTAAACTGCGAATATTCGAAGTGAGAAGTTAATATGATAATGAAGGTCGCACTTAACAAAATGAATCCGAAGTTATTTACGAATTAATAGCAGCAAAAGAATTAATAAAGCGGAACATGACTAGTCAGACTTTAGGCCCGGAGCCAGTGAGCAAACTAAACTAGTGTGTTTAGCTTCTTAGAGAATTCTTAAGCAGACCACCCAATTTATACTGTGTAAGTATCCATATCATCTTGTAATATTTCAACAACGAAATTAACTAAAGGACCCCAGAATAATCTCATGGCTTCTGGTAGGCCGCGGAATAAGCATCACGAATCAAGTAACCAGTCAAAATCAGACGTAAATAACACAAACCCGTGACGGGCTGCACGTCTGAGGTGCGAGGCGTCTGGTACAGCAACTTTCCTCTATGTCCAACTTTCTTGAGAGTGACCTATGTCAGTGGGCAGTGAGCAGTGAACTATTAACAGGCTAATGAGGATCTTAATACGAAAATTAAAAACTATATACATTAACATATATTTATTGAGACTTTCAAAAGTACTGAACATTTCTTTGAAATTCATAAGTTTTTTTTAACGCGTTTCCGTAATAGCATGCTTCAGCAAAGAAACCATGTTTGTTTTTACTGCTTCAATTTTACGTAAGATAGAATTGTTGGCAATTCTTTAAGAATAAATCTAAATCTTATTATTTTTGTTCACTTCTGTGATGTTTTATATCACGAACGAGGTTACTGAAGTGGAAAGTCATAATATCAGTCTATTGCTTTTCAGTCCAAGTCTATGTTTTGCTTTATGATTCAAACTAGTAATTTTTTAAAAGTACAGCAACTGATTACGTTTCAGCGAAGAAAGTACGCTCGTTTTAATACTTATAATGTTATTGGTTTGTATCGATAACATTTATAAGAATTGTAGTTTTGTTTTGTTGTGTGTGAATTTCATTGCTTTTAATTGAATCCAATTGAAACTATTATGTTATATTTAGCATGGAATTAAATTGAATTCGTTTTATTTCTTATATGCTATTCAGTAAAGAACAAAACACGTGTTTATATTTCATGTTAGATACAATAATTTTAAAAAAGACTCTATACGGATGTTTTAAGAGTACTGTCGATTCATTTTAAAGTTACTTCTTGAAGTCAAATTTATTAATATCATTTAGAAACGGTAGTCGATTTAATCCAGTTTTACTCGTATCCGGATCACTACTCATCTATTCCGTTTACAATAATCGGCTGAATACATTATGTTCTAAGATTTATGTCATTATAGAGCAGTCTGCTAATTTAATAAAACTATATATTTACGGATTTATCGCGTTTATTTTAAAACTATTTATTTCCCGACGTTTCGAGTGCTTT
>DWIA01000284.1:0-11729 GCA_018248195.1 Archon apollinus
ATATAGATTATTTGCATAATACTTATTGAACGTCATTTTTTTAAGCTACACTGGTTCGCAAAAAATGTCTCTGTCCTGGAAAGAACCAGCAAGAAGTCTAGCGGTCAATTTTTCTGAATCAATCTACATAAATTAGTTTACTGTGTTATATATTAAAGTTTTTCAAGAATAAAGTGACATGTTGTGCCGTGACGCATTCTTGTATGTGACTTCCACCACCAGTGAAATTATCGTTTTTGTATTAAAATGACACGAATAATTTGATTTTTACATAAGTTAGACTAAGAAACATTAGGTAAAACGAAAAATTATGGCAGTCGAATCTGGTAAACAAGACCACAAGCAGGACAATTACAGCAAGTACATTTTATTAGCAACATTACTATTGCAGATTTTTATATTACGTAAAGTGATTCTTATTTCTAACAATTGTAATATTCTTATTGCATTTTAACATTTGTATCATAATTAATAATGAATTTAAAAATATACGTTAGCCCAATGTTCCTCCCGGGTTTTTCTTTCGAGCTAGCGGTAGAGTAAAAAAAATTACTTTCAATAAGTGTAATAAAATAACTATATTGAATTAAAAATAGTAAAAATATGTTTTATTCTATTCGAAGTATACAAACAGGATATGAATAGAAACCGTTCATATTTTACGTTCAGTCCAGTTCGTATTTTACTACTAGCTACGACGGCTTCGAAACTGTCCCAGAATAAATAATAGTGAACTTAACCTACTATTTTTGCCTTTGTGCCTTTACACGCCTTATTAAAAAGTCAATTATCAGTACGTAGTTCTTGTCTTGAGATAGAGCGTTGTGATATGAACTGTAACAAAATGCCTGATTCACTGTTTTTATAAGCGTACACCAGCAGTTGTCTTCGTAGAAATTTACATAGTTCTTGACAATTCAACCCATGCTTAAAGATTCTAAAATAAAGTAAATCACCGTAAAGCCGATTAATTAAAACATGTTACAATGATATTCATATATTTTGCTATCGTTAATTGTAAATAGTCGTAGTGTAATAGTTGTAGTCGTAGTCGTATAGTAATTGTACGAGTAATAGATCGTTGCATCAAAGAGGATGTAACGATCGCGTAAGCATGTGAAAGTTTTAAACCGACTATAAGCCAAGTGGTAAAAAACAACTTGTAAAAGCAGAAAATGATGCCTTTGAGAGTTTCTCGCTAGCGTAAAGTTTTCGTAATAGTATTATAGCATCATGAATAGTAAAACTTATCAACTATAACATTTGCACCATTCATTTCAATATCAATACGTAACTGTTACTAAATTTTATTCAGATATATTGCAATGAAATATTGATTCGCGATAACATTTTCTGTTATGGATGATTCGTTAATGAAAAACGATTAAAATTTAAAACTTTAACTGTGGCTTGGTCACGGACCCACGGTGATGCTAAAAGAATATGGTCGGTCTGTGGCGCTGGGCTAGCCCGAGACAGAAGCTCCGAGTGTGCTGTGCAAGTCAACTTTGGGATTCGCGGGGAAGAGGAGTGTAGGTGTTGCTTAGCCTCTCTCCCTTTCCTCCGAGACTTTGGAGGTGCCGCACCGTAGATGCGGCGGTGGTTGGGCTGTAGGAGGTGAGAAGTACAGTGTTGCATTGCCTCACTACCTATCGCCGGAAATGTGGTTGACGGCGGTGCCACAGACCAGATCCCCTGCCAGGCCGGGAAGGCAGTTTTAGTCGTTGCAAGTCCCACATAACTTGTCCATGCACCCGCGAGGGCGGGTAAGCGTAAGGCATTTTCCCAGTTTAAAAAGAGTCAAGGTAATTCCAGCTGTGAAATATCGGCGACTTAGTGTTGTAGAAGTATTTTACTCTGGGCGCAAGTATAATCTGCTACGCTTATGTCTCACTGGTCACTGCCCGGGTGACACGTATGAGGAGACTGCCCGTCTTGTACTCGAAGTGACGCTCAATAACTCAGAAGTTATTTAGTTCCATTAACCTCGGCGCTCGGACCACTATTCAGAATTTCCCCACGAACGCGACAGCTCATGCCAAACATTAGTTAGTAGATAATAAACGTGTCTGTCTCGGTGATCTGATAAGCAGCCACGAAGACAAGATGGTCTGCCATTACGTAATCGTCTACCACACTCAATAGTTACATCGCGAGAATATAACGAACGCTAGAATATACAAGACTATAATACTTATTTTTTGAAATTATTTAAATACGAATTCCTTAATTATTTTGAAGTCGTTATATTTAAATCAGTAAAATGGTTTATGCATAAGTATTTTAACTTTTTTCCATATTCTAAGTAAATAATTACCGCAGCCACAATTAAATTTTGATCTGAAAAATAAACTGAGGAGAACCAAATAAAGACGAATGAGGTAATTTCACTGTTCTCAAACTTTAATTTCTTTTACTTCTCTTCTTCTTAAGTCCACTCATTTAAATTACCAGAGCTTAGTGACAAATGACGTACAAAACCCTGTTTACGGAGTTGCTCTGCGTATTTATTTAGAAACCTTTAAGTACACAGGGTATAAATAAACAAGCCGTCTTCACGATTGCTATATCTCAGTCATATATATTATTTACTTATAATAAAATTACGTCTGTTCTCTCTGAGAGTTTCTCTCGAATAGTTTCCGAAATAGCTAAAGCAATTCAATGAAATTTTACGGAATAAACAGGAACTATAACTTATTTTTTTGTGTATGTTCCATTTCCATATCTTACAGGATTCCGAAGATATAAATATATGGTATTACGGCCATCTAACCGGGTATCATAAACATTACAAATAAATTAAAGTTGGCATGGAACGCATGCCGGGCTTATTATTAGCTAGCTATATACGAGTATCATGACTAAAATTGTTAAAAGTTTTTGTAAGACAATTTTCATTAATTAAGACGTATTGAGACGTGTGCAAGACTATCAGCTTCAATTTCATTTTTATTGAATTAAAAATAAAAAATTATGAAATAAAAATAGTATCCTAATTTAAGTAGAGAAGATGGTTGGGTGCTACTACCGGCTTGGGATCCTATAATTAATATAATTAAAACAAAAACCAAGCATATCACTGCTAGACTGCAAAATACTGTAAGCGCATTCTGCGTGGCTCGGACCAAAATTAATAATTAAAAGCTGAAGGAACACCGGATTAACTATGACAGGACATCTGTCAACACGCTCCTCCCGTGACCATAAGTGATGTAAATCTCTCGAAGAGTCCTTCTCGAATAGGCTCCGAAATAGCTAAACCAATTCAATGAAAATTTCACGGATTAAAACAGGAATTACAACTTATTTTTTGTGTATGTTCCATTTCAATATCTTACAGGGTTCCAAAGATATAATTATATGGGTTTACTGCCATCTAACGGGTATCATGACCATTAAAAATAAATTAAAGTTGGCACTGAACGCATGCCGGGCTTATTATTAGCTAGCTGTATATCATGACTGGTGTTAAAAGTTTTTGTAAGACAATTTTTATTAATTAAGACATATTGAGACGTATGCAAGACTATCAACTTCAATTTAATTTTTATTAACAGTATTTGTAAATAATATTCTATATTCGATTTATTTATTGCCTGTTGGTATAGTGTCAAAATATGGACATTGACTGTGTCACCGGTCCATATACTGAAAGTTACTTAGCAAGCTTTTAAGTGAGCTACACTGTGAATATGATTGAGATATAGACTTTCATAGAAAATATTTTAATATAAATTTTATATCAAAGTATATAGGTACGATTTTATTAAAACGATGCCTTACACTAGGATTTATCCTAGGCCACCGTAGGTGCCTTTTTAGGTTTCCATAGTAAAAGTTATAATTTTGTTTTGTGCGTCTGTCCATATGTCATAACTTTTTTAATTGGAGACTATTGGCTTGGAAGAAAGGTGTTTTTTATGCGCTGTTGTACAACGGTGTAATAAAAATTAGAAAAAATCTGAGGAATGAGAAAAAAATCTGTGCACATAAGCGTGCGAGATATTGTTAGAAAGTTCTTAAAAAATGATAAGGAAATTTTCTCAATAATTATTACATCAAATACCCTTCACCACTACCATTAGGCAATAAAAACTACCGAAGTCGAAAATGCGACACGTGCTTTGCCTTAAAATGAGGCACTATCGAACGATTAAGACAGAAGACAGTGCCGAGTATCTGATTCAGCCACAGTTGAGGTTCCCAGTGGTAGTATTAGATTGTTCGTACATGCTATTGTGGACGGGCAGACGGTGCTCTTCAAAAACTAGGTAATATTCACCATTTTATATCTTGTATGCGGATCGTAGCAAATCACTTTTTCTCCAAACTTTATAATTTGAATAAAACTGTACTGACAAACCTTCTTCAATACAAAAACCTTTTCTAATTCTGTTAAGCCACTCATAATAAATCAGTTATTTCACGATTAATCATGCGTTTCACATCATATTGATGTACTGGTATACCAGAAATTTAAGACGGGTATCTTTTCCATTCAGTTGTTACTTTTTCAAGGAAAAATAATGCTTCGTTCTGTTTTTGTATTCATTTCTGATAGGACATGAATTCCTTTCGTTTTTTTTTTAAATATTATTATAATGACATATACTATTAGTAAACATTCCATTGTTATTGATCTTGATGTTTATCAAAAAGAAGTCTATGTAATTTAAAAATATATGAAACTCGAGAACCGATGTGTTATGGAAACGAACGTAGTGCAGTGCTAGACAGAGCTTTTAGAAATGGTGGGCAAGCGTAACACTTATCGTCAGAGAAACTACTGGTAGAATTCCTATGCAGTAATACGTCTAGGTAGGCGCCACCCCATTGCCAGTTATTTTGATGTGAAAAAGATGTGCAACATTACTGTATTTCGGTGTGAAGGGAATTGAGAGCTACTAAAATTACTGGGCATATGAAAATTAAGAACTAATGTCTCAAGGTAATGAGCGCAGTGATGCCCACAGAAATATTGTGGGTTGTATTCGTTATAAACAGACGTTACACTTACCATTAGATGAACGTTTTGTTAGTCTTGTCATTTTCTTCCATAAAAAAGACTTTCCTTGAGACTTTAAATGAAATAATATATTAAAAAGCTTTATTTTCCCTGCAAATGTTTAATTCTTATAAAACTGTGACTGAACATAAGTAAGAAGGGAATGTAGAGAAACTAATATTTTATAAATTTAATAACAATTTTTCTTTTGGTTTGTCGGCTGATTTTTGAAGGACCTGTCGAATCAATTACACTGATTTTACTTTAAAATATAATTTTAACAACATATGTTACTAGTAGGGAATGCCACTACGCAAGTCCGCCCTTTGTACTTAGCTTAATGTGTCAGCAATAAAGAATAAATAAATAAATAGATTGCAAGGTACATTTTATAAAACTTGAGTTAAAAAAAATCCTAACATGAGTAAACAAATCGATTTATGTTTGTATTGTTAAGTGTATTCTTGAATTTTTTATCGTTAAATAATAAATTGAAGACAGATTTTATAACGTAGCCTGGTTTACCACTATACTGCTGTTTTACCATTATACTACCGCCCAGACGAATTCCGGCGTAGGAATCAGTTGCAGTTGTAGTTTCAGTCGAGAGTATTAAGAAATTGTTATTCGACCACATTTCGGAACTGATGAAATTTTCAACACATTACCGTCAGTCGAATCTTACAACACCTACGGAATGAGATGGGGTGGTAATTTACTAACGCCGCTACCAAGCGGTTACTACTTAGCGTTAATTAAAGTGTACAGAACAGAATAGTTAATTGAATAACTTGTTAATTAATATTATCACTTGATAAAGCCTCGTTTTGTGGCAAAACACGTGTCGTGTTTTCTACTCCAGTAGTGTGTGTTACCTAATTGTAGTGTAGTATTGGCGGTCTCTCGGAGGCGGTTTTCTTAGCAAAACTACATCACATCATTTTTATATTTTATTTGCAAATTACCTTTCTTTCCTTTATTATACTATCTTTCCGCAAAGTAACGCCTGATACTATTCTGTACTAGTCTGTACTTTGAACGCGCAGCTCACTCGTCGGCTGTCGTCGTCTTTGATAACAAATTATATATAAGAGTATTATTTGTGTTAACTCAAACACTTGTTATTGCTTATTAGCTTAGTTTGTATGGTTAAATGCAGTGTCCTACGGCAGAAATGAAAATGTATTTAAATTATTAATTACAAAACTACTTATCTTATTTGATAAAGTGGTCATACATTGCCTGTTGCCAGTGATGACATACGGAACCGAGACGTGTTCCTACTGGAGGTAGCATCAGGAAGCTCAAAGTTGCTCAGCAAGTTATGGAAAGGGCTATGCTTGGTATTCAGCATGGGGCTACCCTTCACTAGATGGAGGGACGACCTGCAGAGTTTGGCGGGAAGTCGATGGATGCAGGTGGCTCAGGACCGTGTTTTGTGGCAATATATGGGGAAGGCCTATGTTCAGCAGTGGACTAATGATGAGCTGAAATGAAGATGATGATGATGATGAAAGTACTAAGGCTAATATACTTTTAATTTATTAAACTCGTTACTGCTGTCATAAATAGAAAAACGACATTTGGAGAGTTCGTTTTATTATTATTTTTATACAACACTTGCCTAAAAATTTATTAAAACGGAAACTTACTTGTAGTAATATTTAAGAAGCGTTTAAACGTAATTGCATGCGACCCGGAGCGAGCCTCGGTGCTGCATTTTTCTTAATGAGTGTTACTGCGATTAAACGCTGAGCTCTGGCAAAAATGCTTAAAGAGCATTAAATTTTACAAAGACCCCAGTATTTAAGCACTTTAAGACTTTTGTTTGTTATTTTTTCCGTAGTAACTAAAGCTGTATTTTTATTAATATATATTTTAATACAAATTATTTGATAAAATACACATTATCCTATCTAAATATATGTAACAACAGGCTATAAATGTCCCACTATAATACCCCACACAATGTCTCACATAATGTGGGATTGAAGGCCTTCATATTTCCTCGAAATGTTTTTATTTCTCAGACATGCAGGTATCCACCCAATGTTCTCCGTCACCACTGAGTACCACGTACTCAGTAAATTAGCACTTAAAATTGCAAAACAATTTCAGAGGTGCGGCATCAGGGATTGAACTCAGGTCACTTGGCTGCTGTGAAATTTAAGGCAAGTGCTCGGCCCATTAGCTACTGCGGTTGTCTCTTTTATCTAAGCTATCTAAGTATATAAAATCTAGATTGTTCAACTACATTATCTCTTATATTTACTAACATTGTAGATGTTGAATAATATAATGGTAAATTTGATATAAGTTGCGTTTTTTATATAAATTTGAAGAATATGAATTTATATTATACTCAGCCTGAATACTTATAATGAGCCGGGACAAAGAGACATAAGACAATAAGTTTCAGCAGCTAATCAGTGAAGAAAACATATTCTTTACCGCCTAACGTCCTATTAGCCTCCTCAAGGTTCTAGGCAAGATTTACGATCGTCTACTTCTTGCCCGTTTAAGAGTTTGTAGTCTCGAGGGATTCCTAACTACCAGCAGTTTGGATTCCGAACCAAACACTCGTGCACTCAGCAGGTGCACCGTGTCACGGAACACATCCAGTCACGACTTAATCGTGGCCAGCCTACCGGAGCGCTCTTCTTGCTACGTGGCGAAAGCGTTCGACATGTTTAGCACAACGGGCTCATATACAAGCTATATGAGCTAGATGTACCAGATCGACTTGTTTCCATCATACGCGACTTCCTTCGCAGTCAAATCTTCCGTTATCGCGGCGAAGGGGTGCGCTCTGGATCACACCCCATCCGCGTTGACGTACCTCAAGGCTCAGTCCTAGGTCCTTTGCTCTACACTCTCTTCACCAACGACAAACCGCACATTCGCGGTGTCGAACTCGCCCACTTCGCTGACAACACATGTCTGTATGTGTCTGGACGTAATCCAGACACTATCTGCAAACGCCTCCAATCCGCAGTCCGAACCCTAGGAAACTGTTTCCGGAATTGGAGGATCGAGGTTAATCCCACCAAAATGCAGCCATGTTCTTCTCGCGGCGTACAAAGCCAAATATCCCTTCATTAAAATTATTTGATCGTCCTATCCCTCGTCCTCATATTACCCGCCTAAGGAACCGAACGGCCTACGTTCTCGGTCCACTTCACCTGATACTAAACAAAAATAGTAAAATATTCCTACATAACTGCAGCCACATATGACCCCATCGCGTTACAGCAAAACTTGACTCGTGGAAAAAGCAGACCGAGGCCACAAAAAATACACCACAACATGCCGCCCCCGCCGTCGGCGAGGACGTCATATACAAAGTTATTCGCGATACCGCCGCATTTTAGGCCTGTTTTAACCATCTATTAATACTTTGAGTAGAAGCGTCGCTGGAGTTTCTTGTGGCAATTCTTCTCCAGCGGAAACTCATTCCGAATTGGTAGTAAATTTTGATACTAATAATGTAATAAGTAATCCTCCAATAGAAGTGCTGACCGAGCCGAGGTCCGGCCCTCTTGGGCACCCTCGAGTCAGCTACTCTCGCAAACCGGACAACGGTTCAAATCGAGAGGGGACCTCCCGGGGTTCCTTGTGCCGGTTACCCATGAATAAAGGTTTCAGCTAAGCGCCCGCAGCGCTCGGCCACCTTTCGATCCGGTGAAGCTGTGAAAGCCTTCGGGCTAACAGTGACCATCAGTCCTAAAAAAAATACATATTCTTTATTTAAATGACTTTCAAAAATACTCATATCTCTATTTCGTAAACTACAAATACGTACATAAATCTATCGCCACAGACTTTTCCTTAATCGCCTCGCTTGGCAGACGGATTGGTGATCGCAATTACAAACACTGCATTGCGCAGACGCTGATTCCTGTCACTGAACAAGAATTTAAGTCTGACCTATTTGAGATGGTTTTTCCGCCACCGGTCCGAGAATATTTAAATTATTAGACAGTAAAAAGCATAAGAATATTATTTTTCATTAAATCCATATTGAATAAGCTAAGCGACCTATATCACTAATATTTCCATGAATTTGCTTGCCGAAAATTTATATCCAAACCAATGCTAAACCATGGTAAAATTTCAGGATTTTTTAACATTTCCTTTGGTTTTGGAATAACCACCAACCAAATTCCAATTTTTATATTTCTGTCTCTGCTAGAAGTACTTTAGAATTTTGGTGATCGGTGAGTGCGTCAGTGATAAAATAAGGTAAATTTGACGTGAGATATTTCGTGTACTATATTAGTTACAAACTTATAATTTATGGGTGTGTAGGTAAGCTGGGTAAGCACTCTATGTGACTGACATTTCAGACTCCTAACTTTACCCACAACGAAGACACTACTACTGAAATCTGATCTACTAGATTTCAGTATAGCAAAATCAGCGAGTTTAAACAGAGGGTATTAAATCATATTGAAGGATTAAGTGAAGCACGTAGAAAATAGCAAGAACCAGTTTAGACTATTAGACGCAGAGGATTCCGTTAACAAATATTGATTATTGAATACCGGAAGTGGCAAAAATCTACTTCACTGAAGTATTTAAGAAATGTGTAACAATAAATTACGTAATTTTGCACCTAACAACTTTTAATCAATGATACTGCTGACTGAAAGATTTAAGTAAAACAATCCCATATCTCATGGAACTTCATAATTAAATAGAAGAATAATTCTGGATAAAAGCCAGATACGGCCGCAAAAGAAGTCGTCAAAAAATCTGTTAATTTTTAACATGTGCTAATAACGCGTCGAGCAAATCGTTCATTTGATGGCAGAAGCATCGTCTGTCAGCATTTGCCTTGAGTCACAGGACTTTCAATTCTAATATCTTTATGGCACCACATTGCGCTTATCACCCTAAGATATCATTTCTTAAGTCTAATGTCCTATTACTACACTAGCGACTTCTTTTTCAACACCCTGTAAAAGAGTAATTAAAGGGAAGGTTATTCTGCCATTAATCGTAGGCCATGATATTCTTCTGACATTCCCCTTGACTTCTACGAGACGAAATGGGTAGCAGATTCTCTACCGCTGCTACCACACGGCAAACACTAGCTACAGTGGCCATCTATCTGGAACACAATTGCGTTTGCACACCACTGCTCGATGACGAAATAACTGACACTGCGGTAACTAGACGAACCTAGGAATCCCACACCAATTCCTCATGGTCAGAACCACCCGATCATTCATAAATAAAAATTAATGTCATATTTTGTACCCAATTTTACTTATGTACTGTTATTTAATTTAGTATGGTTCAACATCGAGTCGCCGGTGTCACTGCTCGTGGAATTTAATTTCATTTGCCCGCTTTCCAGTGACTGGTTAAGTGGCAATCTCGTTTGTAACTGTCTGATCCGCTGGCTGGATTTCAAGCACTATTATTTTAACAGGCAAATATAACAAAATGAAATGTTACGACATTTTTATTATTGCTTATGTGTAGTTAGAAAATATCTTTATAAATTAATTGATTAATATAATTTTTATGCAAAATTCTATTGAAATAAAATAGGGTACTGCATTTCTCAGAAATAACAAATATTTCTAGCTATGTGATACGTTAACCCGCACAGGATTTGCATACTTTTCCCCACCTTTAAAATCCTGTCAAAAATGAGAGAAAGGCTGTTCTGAGTAGTACGATATTAATAGAGACAAATAAGCAATTAAATTTATATTTAATACGTAAAACGCCATCTAGTATCATTCTACGATCCATCGAAAAGTAATTTATTAAATTTTAAGAATAAATCCATGGCAGGTTATCGACGAGAAGCAACTAACAAAAGAGCAGAGGTAGCTCTAGGCCTAAGTTATTTGAGTTTCGATTACGACCCTTCTAAAAATATTAATTAAAATTTTTATATGTTAAAATATAACTTTCCCCAACATAATCGAAAACATTACAAGAGAAATCTTCTGAGAAAAAAGATATCCTACCAAAAAAATTAAAATATAAATGTATTTTGAGATACCATGTAGAGCAAATCTGTGGTATTCTGATTAATTTCAGTTTAACTATTTTGTTGTAAATTAAATTACATTTAATTAATTAAATAATAATCATTAAAAAGAAAGATTTTTTTATTTACTGCTGCAGAAAAAATAAAATATTTACATTATTGTACAATCAAATCATGCAAGTGACATTATTTATTGTCTTAATGAGTAAATAAAATTATTTAAACCGAAGATTGATATTGAGCACTGCATAGCATTAACTGATTGATTGTATAGCTATATTTAAAAAATGGAAACTATAAGCTGGTTTACTAATGTTGCTGTAGTCTGTTGCAAGTTGCGTATTTGCGCTTCTTACATTAATTTTTTAAATACCTTTGTTGAGACACTTGGTTTTGCAAAGTCAAAAAGAAACTTATTAATCTGTTTAACTTTCACGCATATCCCTTATTTTTAGTTGACAAAGTAGAAGGGATAATCTTACAACAATATTAATACTCTATGGTGTTAATTTTAAACAAACTAATGAATTATACATTACTCTCAACACCATCCCTCAATGCAAAATTGTAATATTTCCTCTACTGGTGGTAGGATTCCTGTGCAGGAATCGATCTAGGTAGGTACTATCCGAGGCCAGATATTCTGCCACGTAGCAGTAATGTTGCTTTTTTATTAAAAATAAATTGTTAGTATTTACTTTCCATATACTC